>JAWQRN010000147.1:0-36017 GCA_033557685.1 Sperchopsis tessellata
ATATATAATTAAGAAAGATCCAATAAGGAAACAACCAACTATCTAAAAAAGTTTAATAATAAACTAGTCGACCGGTTTCGAGGCCTCTCGCCTCATCCTCAGGACAAACTAGTTAATAAAGATAATACGTTAATATAATACGATAATAAGATACGGCGTTGCCTTTTGACTTGATGCATGTTCTCATTTGTTCTTGATTGTATTATCTTTATTAACTAGTTTGTCCTGAGGATGAGGCGAGAGGCCTCGAAACCGGTCGACTAGTTTATGATTAAACTTTCTAAAATTTTGGCCTTAAAGCCTTTCAATTCTCCCAGAAAATATAGAGAAGCCATTGAGATTTATAATAGTTCCAACAATATTAACAGGGTCGATGGTTATAAATTTCCATCACTTGGAGGACCCCCCTGGCTCATTGCTGCCCTCTAATATTTCTTCCCCTTCTTCCGATCCAACCAAGTCTCTATCAGTGCATTGAGTTTATTCGTAGTAGTAACATCGCTCGCCTTGAAAATGTCCCTTGCAACAGTGGAGGCAACAAAAAAACCGAAATTCTTCTCTTGAAACATCACCTCCACATGCTAGACCACTCCCAGACTCTCTGTTAACAATTGACCATATGGTTCTTGATTTGTTATCAGTCATGAATAGTGTGTAGACTATTTACTTGTATTCCCCTTGCCAAAAATTCCTAATAGTATACTTTATAGTTCCTGCAAATAGGCCATACTTTATCGGAGTCTATCAGTTGACAGGCTTTACAGATAAAGACTATCCTTGATTCCTCTGACACCCAAATTATTTTTACGTGTACGGGGCAAAGTGTTTTAGGAAAAGCCGCCTCAAATAGCAAGGAAAAATTCTAAAGATATATGTTAAATTACTTTTCAGTTCCCGTTTCACTGTACACATCCGATAATACACAATAGCTATAACTAGATAACCTACAACATTCGAATTTTTGTCCACCTTACCAATTTGAGCAACCTTATTCTGAAGATATTCTGTATATATACATTTATTAAAATTTATTTTTTATTAACTTGAAAGAAACGAAAAAAAAAACACTAAATACAAGTAACTTCTTCAATTCTTTATTTGAAAAAATCCATTAAGGTAAAATAAAAAATTATGTCTCTATACCACATTAATTATAATTTCTTCCAATCTTTCATACTGGAAAAACATTTTTTTTACAACGTAGAGTAAAACACAACATCGTCTATTTAACGTTTCAATATTTAGGTGTTCGTAAAGAAAATTTGTTGCATATAAATAAAGCACAATATATTGCATTACAAATATTTTTATTCATCATAAAAATAATCATAAATTATACACACAGACAGACTGAATGCAATGATTGCAGTTTATTTTTATAATAACAAATAATTACCTAAATTATTTTTGGCAATATGTACAATGTTTTTCCCTACTTATATTACACGAAACACAACACAACAATTAATTATACAAAAAAAAACTTATCGAATCACTGGAATGGAAAATAGCGAAATTTGGCTAAAGTTAATACATATTTACAAATTTATCTCTGAAAAACATATTCTCAAAATAAAAAACAAATTAACCACAAATTAAATTCCAAACGTGAGAAAAAAAAACAATAACGGAAATGTACATAAAAATATTTAAAAATATAGTACAAATTTTAACCGATTAAAAAAAAACAAATCCAAACACAATTCACAAAATTAACAGCATTAATAAAAAATGTTATCATTTATTGATGAAATCACAGTTTAATATAAATTAAAATAAAGTCGATAAAAATTGCGTAAAATCGCTGGCAGACAATAATTCTATTTTTATTATCGCTAACTGATTTTTTTTCTTATAATATTGCCTTCTCTTCTGTTTGAATTACACACTAAGAGAATATAAAACAAAAACTCGCTAAACGACTTCAAACACCTTATTTTTGATTCCATGTTGGACAGTAGAAATTTATTGATCAACTCGTTTTAGACGTCTGGATTGGTACTGACGCTTCATCATTTATTAATAGAATTTGATTTGAATAGTAGTTCGATGGCCTTTCTCAGAAATTACTCAATTTTCAGTTTGGTTCAACAAACTTTACAACAGCTATACAAATAAATTGATTTATTTTCATAAAGTTCTTTTCTTTTATAATTAGCACTTGTGTTATATTCGAAGACCGTGTAATGAAAATTTCTAATTTCCTTCGTGAAAAGTGCCATGTTAAATTTGGGGCCGTTTAATATTCGGGCTAATAAAGAATGAGTGAAATGATATAGTTTATATAATTAAATTAAAATTCTCTAACATTTGTAGGTGACTTGTCGACATACTAAAACCTTAATATTTCATAATGATTTACACTATTCTAGTAAGAATAAGAGTAATATAATGGATAAAGATAGGCAAAGCACACATTTCTTCTGCACAAGGAATTCAGTATTCTGTTAAAGTAAATTAATTTGCAGTGTAATAAACTATGATATTAATCACAGTATTTCTCAAAAGTAACATTAAGCTAGGTGAGGATACTCAAAAAAGTACTGCTCTTTATTCCATCTGTTTTGGCACACATAAATACTAGAAAATCAAACTTGATGCCAAGATCCATACATCTATGAATCTTAAAACAAATTTCAAAATACTTTCAAAGAAGTGGCTTTGGTAAAATGAACACAAATTTTAACAAGAATAATTTGTTTAATGGTAAAATTATCAAATTTGAATGATAAACATCAAGGATTTCGAAATAAATCGCATTAAAATAAAAGCTGCTTCGGTAGCGTAGTCGTTAACGATCATGTGTCATTGTTATAGATTTGTAAGATGACCAAATAAAAAAACCTGGATCCTAAAGCTGTTATGTAGATGATACCCTAACTATTAGGGGAACATTTTATTCTGAAGTAGCACATAATGCCATCGATGTATTCTTATCCTTAGAGGTTTAATTCTCAGCGAATGGAGTCATATGTTTTTCAAAGTGTCTAATACTTTTGCAACACCAGATGTCCTAAAAATTAACAATACACATGCAAATTATTAAGGTCCTTGGACTATCCCTTGATGAAACTATGGGACTACTTAGCTAATTTGATATCTGAAAGCTATGTAAAGCTCAGTGTGTTTCGGAGTGAGCGTTTTGTCTGGTCAGGTCAGTCAACAGACCATATTAAGTGTTTACTATGCAACCTTTTATTCTTTAATGCAATACATAATAGTATTATGAGAAAATGCCTTGCAATTTAAAAGATGATTTAGCATCTATTTACTATTTGTGGAATGTATATAATAATAAGTAACTGATATTTTTTATCGATTACTGCTTGGTATAAAAAATTATAGATACCTTCAAGAAATTATAACTTGAAATAACCGTTACTTAAAAAGAAACTGGTTGGAGAAGAAACAAGATATATTACTGAAGTATTTGCAATCAGATACATGTAAATCTTATATCTCACAACAGAAATCACAAACTATGTAAGATATGTTTAATTTGTAAATTAGTATCGAAACATATTTTAGTAGTTTACGTATTGCATTGAAATATTATAAATAATATATATATGGTAGTTTCAGTATTTTTTTATGAGCTGTATAAATTTGACAATTGAATGCAATTGAAATAGTTCTTACTTTTAATACAAGTATTCATATTTTGCTAAGGTTAAGTGTGAAGCAAAAATTGTGTACAAAATTTGATTTAAAGATATTTCTTTTTCATCAGTACCTGCTACATTATATCACTTGTTTTTTATCTGTTACTTTTATTCTCATATTGATTTTAATGCTAGTTACACAGAGTATAATATAGATATTTATATATAGCTTCACAAGAATAAATTAGGTGCGAATTACATTCTTGATATTAGTAGTGTTCCTCTTCAGTAGGAACAGACGCGTCTAGAATATCAACTAATATCAATTATTTGCCTTATATATTCTATGTAACGGATATATATAAACATCTGGAGTATGCACTGCGTAACAAGTATTAATATCTATATCAAGATAAAAGTAACAGGGTAATAAGTAAATGATTTAAAGTAACAGTTAATGATGTAATAGAAACTGATAACGGGATTGCACATCACTATCCAGTACACAGACTGTGTAAGGTTAAAGGAGATGTCTGTGTAAGACTTTTTAAAGGAATACGAGATTAAAAAACAAACAATTTAAACACGAGGTTTTTTTTAGGAAGTTTGTCATTGTGCATATAATTTTTTAAGAAATGTATTTTATATTATGTTATTCAGTTGAAAGGTGGCCAGGACCTAGAAGTTTTGTTATTAATAATTTGGTTAACCTTCAGGAATATTTGATGCAGCGAATTACCCAAATGTGGTGACCAAATAGCAGTGTCAAACAATTTGATGATATGGAAATGAGGTGGGGTGGGGTTTAGTCTATTGAAACTCTGGGAGTCCAAAGACCTCTCAATATAATACATACGACTCAATCATTGGAAGACTTTTATGTCAAATAAATGTTGTCATTTTTCATAAACGTTTATCTAGATAAATTATATAGTAAAAAACGACTGATACAATTTATTGCCTAAGATCTTGGCAAAAAGTCTAAAGAAACAAAGTTTATAAATTTGAAGTATGATCCTTGATACACTATTTAACAGTAAATATTATTTATCAAGTTACAATAGCTTGTCTCGAATTATCAAATTTAATTAACTCATCATCCTTCACAACAAATTTACCAAGAAAACAAATCGATCTCTACTCTAGGTGGATTAAGCTGTAATACCTCCATTTAGTGCGAGTAGTATTACAAAGTTGACTTTTTGGATGTCCATCGCTGTAAATATCAGCACTTTGAAGTTTTGGGAAAATTATAAAAATTTGTAGAAGTTTAATCAAAATTAACTATAAAAAACAATAACAAGTTATTTTTAACTTTTTCATATTAAGCTGTATTGCCATGGATTGCAAGAAAGCATTTGATCCTGAATTATACTGTAAAAACATGTTTCCTGCACCTTAAAATGTACAGGTTAAGTTTACTTGATACTATAATAAGTTGCTAATACTTATAAATAAAATACAAGTATTTATGTATGTATTTAGTAATAAATAACTTAAAATTATTTAAAAGTTGTAGAAGCTTAACTTAAAAATTTGACATTTTGGAAACATGCATTTTCTTGGTTTAAATATATTACAAGATAAAATACCTTCCTGCAATTCTACTCTATGGAACAATAGCAAATATTTACAAATGAACTAATAAAAAACACTGATGGTTTTGTAATAAAACATGACAAATACAACCAATAAATCTGAAGCTTTTAGATTTAACATCTTTTGGTTAAGTTGCTGTAATGTTTGTTGAACCATACCATTTACGTTGTAAAATTTTCAAACAGCTTGAAGAGGTAGCTTATGGAATGAGACGACAGCTGGCATTGTTCTACAGCTTTGTCGCCTGTTAAATCGTTATTTTGTACTTATTGATATACATACTGTATAAATATAACAGGAAGCATTTACCTTGTATATGACAAGAAGTGCATAATTTGATTATGCAATAATAAAAAAGATCACTGGAGAAATGGCTATACACAAAATCTGACATCTTAAATGAAAATCATTCTAAAAAAATAAAGTCATCAAAGTATGCTTCTTGTCCAGTTTTTTCTTTAATTATATCGTGGGATATCATCCCCTATGGTATATTTACATAAATACTATACAAACAACAATCTTTGGTAAAACAAACATAAATAACATTAATTGGATCAAAAGTAAACTAATATGCACAACGTAAAAGTTAAAGAAATTAATCTTAGCGGTATCACCATAACGACAAAAGAGATTCTTAGTTAATATATGTTACCAGCAGCTGCAGGTGAAGAATCTATTTACTGTTGTTAAAGTGATAAATTAAAATTTAAAATTACCTAAAATTTACTCGCTAACATATGCTACGTACATGAAAAATAATACTACTATAATCACCTTAGGCTTGAGATCGCATAATTCCAATACAATCGTTTCAAAATTTAGACAGGAGCCGTCTTCTTTTTGCAGTACATACAAAATATACAGTAATATAATAGATAATTTATCTACACTCCAGTCTAAATGACGATCACCATTTAGTTTAAAAATATTAAATCAGTCTGAATTAAGTCGAACAAAAAAATAAATTAATCCAAGCAGTCGAATAAAATAACTTACTTAAAATAAAAACAATCTTGTCTTATATTGTCTGTTAATATTAAATGGTTAAATTTTATAAGTTGTGGCAATCGTTCGTTTAAGGAAATATTAAGCACCAACTTTATTAAAAGCTTTTACAGACGGCACAACTTTTAAAAATCGATTCTCTCTGCCAAACAAGAAAAGACGCACCTTTAAAACGAGTACCCAGCCCATTTGCATGTAACTTTTAATAAATTGAAGCCTACCTAGTATAGTATAAGTTATATAAATTACAATTATCACTGTACAAACTAAAAGTACCACTTTTTCGAGTTATATCAGCCAAAACGTTCTTTAACAAGAGACATGAGCTTCTTTTTGCCCTTATACGCCACTTTCATGTTCTCTATAAGTTGAGTAAACTGTGCGTGGCCATCGTGAGCTAAAATGAAGGTATCTCTCGCTTTTGTTAGAAAGTCTATAAAATCTCCGTAGTGTCTCGGAGAGATATGTGTAAGTCGCGAATGAGTCGTGTTGATGTAAGCTGCCACAGCTGCTTCCAAGAGTTGCCTTAATGGAGGACGATCATAGGAAAGCGGTTTAATACCTGGTTGGCAGCCTCGGCCCCTGTGAGGATGAGGATGATGTTTCGTAGTATCCAGTGGTGCCGGATGAGGGCACGACATTCCAGGAGCTGTCATACTGCACCGTCTTAAAATGTCAGAGAGAACAGTGGCACACTGAACATTTTTAACAAGTAATGGAATCATATTCGTCAACTCCGTTTTACCTAATGAATGGCTTAATGCACAAGCCCAATGAATGTCATTTATCGCTGGATGGGTATCCTGCAACAAAAAATTAAATAAGTAATAGTAAAGGAGATTTAAGTCTATGTACCAGGTACTTAAAAGAGTTGTAACTTCATATTTATAAGAAAATATGTATAGTGGAAGCTATATAGCAAGAAAATGCATAATGTAAAAAAATCTGTTAAAATTTGCCACTGTTCTATAGATCTGATATTTAAATGATCATTATTATTTTGTGTCTACGTAAATAATTAAAACCTGCAAAATGTCAGCGATTTGCTTTGTATTATTTAGGTGCTATTTATGTTATTTTTAACTGTACGTGTATTGTTTGTATGAGTATACATTAGTTTAATATATTACTTTATTTTCTTTTTACTATATCAAGTTATTTCTATCTTTTTTTTAATACTTTCATAATTGTAATGGCTATTATAGTTGTCTTGAATATTTTATTGTTAATTTAATTATGATATTTAGTATTGTTGATGTAGTTCAAGTATGGTTTATGTTATGACCTGTAGATCTTCAATGTCAAGTTTAGAAATGGTTTGGAAGCAGTGTTAACAGGTCTTCTTTTTAATTATGCAATAATAATAATTTATTCAACTTTTTCGGTGTCATTTTTTTAGTTAAATGTTTCCTTTCTAAACAAACCTACTTTACTATTAAACTTCATGAAATATTGACCCAATTTAAGTAAATACTACCTCCGTATCTAAATGATTGTTCAATTTTCTTACTTGCTTTTAAATCTATATAAATATTTCCGAATTCATATTATGAGCTTTATATTAATATATCAGGTAGTATACAGTACTTATTTCTGTCACCAATAGATGTCTTGTGGTGCAATTCAAAACATTTGAACTTTGACAATATAAACAACAATCACCCACTGCTGTCAAATGTGTCATTTGTTTAAAGAATTGTTTACATTAATTAACCCTAATTTGAGTAAGAAACGTAACTTGAGGCCTGTAGAAGGAAAATGTTATTTTACAACATTTACAGAAAAACTTATAATGTGATAGACAATCATTTTGATTTGGAGGGACTACAACTTTATTATTTATTAATTGCATACTTATTATGCTGTCGTTTTATTAATGATTTGTATAGAAAAAAAAGGTTTAATCCAGCTGGGATCTCACAATTGATGCTAACTAGCAAAATACTAATAAAAAACAAAAATAATTTACCTGATTATAAGCCAAATGAACATTTTTCATAGCAAGCATCGCTAATTTGTATGCCCTAGTTGGGTAACCTCGATGTTCCATGTATCTTGCAATCGTAAACAGTTGGGAGGATGTCATTATATGAGAAGCAGCGTCCACTACTATTTGATAAGCAGTCTCAAATGCTAACGCTTCATTTTCACATAGTGTCAGAGCATTCAAGGCACAATTTGGAGGGTCCTATAAAAAAAGAAATAATTGTATCATCATTACCTATCTAATCTGAGAATGTTACCTTTAAGTACATTATATTAAGAAAAACAACAAGAATAATAGGCTTACTTTCGTCGCACATTGTAAAGCTAGCGTTCTCGCACAACTAGACAATTCTTCTTGTTGACTAAAACTCAAATTGAGACGCATTATGGTGCTATGAGACATGACCGTAGTAGCTACTGGACCTGTAGCTTCAGTTGCTGAGAAAAATTGATACCAGTTCTGCATTATTGATAGTAAAGCATCCACCCCTACTTCTGTAGCGCAGGTTACTAGCCACCTGACCATCTCCCTTCGTCTCCAGTTGAGGGAAGATAAAGTCATGCGCATAACCTACAAAATAAAGATGGTAGTTAGTTAGGATATCCAAACTTAAAAATATAGGTAATTAGTGCTTTTTTTATTAGTCATCACAAAAATGTTTGTACTTTGTATAAAACGACGCATTCCATATATATTTTCTTCTGAAATAGTTGTATTTGGATTCCTTGAGCTTACTTGGTTGGTTTTTGTGTTTTCAGTCCTATGTATGTGATTTTTGCAATATATGTTCTGCTTTTGCAATTACTAGTAAAAAAACATAATTTTGCAAACAAATTAGTACTTGAATTTAAAATAATATTGTGACATAATGATACTCGTTCTTTCTTGTTGTGACATACAAGACATAAGAAATTTCCATATTGATAGTAAATTCTCTTCTTGACTTAACAGAGATTATTAATAGAGCCAATGGTCATTTTTCGTAATGATAAAAATATTAACAGCCACCTTCATCAGACTGCCTTAAACACAGCTTGAAGATTAAGCTCATCTTACATATTAAAATCATCTCATCTTAACGCACCATGTGATAATCTCATCTTGAACAAGTCAAGTTAGGCACGCTTAAATCACATATATGTAGTGTCACAGTATTCTCAGCCACGATCTTTTACACCATCCTGTGCTGTTGCAGCAAATTTAAAGACTTTAGACCAAGTCTACCAAGGATACTCTTGTATCGTAAATTTGAGGTAAAAACTATGTAATGTGTGAGTTCTCTAAACTTTGTGATAAAGGATAAATCAATATACATGCCAGGTAAAGGTGAACAGACTGGAAAAATAATTTCTTTAATGTACAATCTTTTCGACAATTCCATCGGACAGATGTGCTAATGCAAACAAGACAAGCAAGTTCTAACAGCAGCATATTTAAGCAAACAGTTTTCTTATTGTTACTAACTGAGGAATCCTTCAACAGTTTATTAGATAGAATTTCCAATTTACTAGTGTAAATTAAAACAACTTACCTGTAAACCAAGTTCAAAAGCTACACTCAGTAGCGTTGGATGCCGTGGTCCATTTTCAGGTGTCGCAAACCGGAAAGCGTCTTGAGCTAATTTGAAGAGATGGGAAGAGCTGTGGATGTGCCTTTGAGATGATTCTAGGACTGTTCTTAACCTCATAACTTCACCTATAAGTAAAAACATTAATCAATAATTTTCTATATATGTAGCTATGAATAACTAGTACCAGAATCATTCTAACATTAATGATGACCAAAATTACAGAAAAAGATTAATTTACCTTTTGCTGCACTAAGCATTGTTGAACTTAGAGCGCACTGCTGAGTTTCAATATGTCCTAAAGTAAACCATCTGGGTGATCTACTAATCATGATCGAGCTGGAAGCATTTGCACTCATGGGATCATCAGAGTCTTCATGTTCTTCTAGTAAAGGGAGTCGCATGGCACGTAATCCGACTTCGTAAGCCAGATCTGGATAGTAATTCAGCAACGAAAGGAACATAAATCTGGCAAATGTATGCATCGGTATGCTTTCCGGGTGGATTCCGATACCCAGTCCGCTTGTTGGGCCACCTTCCAGAAGGATTATGGCCTGCCGCCTAAGTACTGCTACTAGGTTGTTGTCCAATTCGATCTCTTGCAGTTTCGCAATCAACCGGTCTTCTTGTTTGCATGACTTTTCCTAAAAAATTAAAGGTTGGGTTCTTTTTTAACTTTGTCACAATGAGATTTGTAAATTGTTTGTTTTGAAATTGTCCAAATATTGAACTTTAAAACTACATATATTTTAAAAGAAACGTTCATCTGAAAACAACTTTAAAATTTTTTTAATATGAATAACTGTACATTTTATGTACAGGTAGCCAAATGATGTGCATTAAACAGCTGACATGTACGCAACCCACACTGCATGCAAAACAACATGTGTGACGTCGCATCTCTTAAATGCGTAGTAGGTGCAGAACCCGCAAATCCCATCTGCTCATGGATATTTATGTTTAATAATCAAAATAAATGTACTCACTTGTGCATATAGACCAACAGGCATGATCCTCTGTTGACCGAGACCTATTAAAGCTATTTCAAATGCTAACGATAAATATGTCTCCGATCTATCTCTTGATCCAACTACAGGAACATGTTGATACCTTGGTCTAATATTATTATGTTGTTCTTCCATTCCTACTAAATCTGTAGACACAAATTCAAAAAAAATAGTAGTAGTTAAAATTTTTGAGTGTGAATTATAATTAAATGTTATTTTAAATTAAAGTAAAATAAAATTAATTTATGTTAATTTACCTAAATAACTAGGTGTTCTAGGCCGTTGATCATCAGGAACGATAGAAGCATCTGCAAGGGTGTCAAAGAGACACCCTATTGGATCCAGTGGATGTCCGACCCACCCGTCCATGTTAGCGGGGGCATTAACGGACGTCGTAGAACAAAAAGTACTACACTGACCATTACACCTCGACGTACATGGTTTGCAATTGCTACTACTTGTACTACTCCTACAACTTTGATTTTGCTGACTTTCGTGCCACCTCCTCTGCGCTATCAACTGCTGTTGTTTCATTGTTCTAACAACGGAAACAGCCAGTCTCAAGGCTGCTTCCATATGACCGTGGGATCTAAGAGAATCTACTCGTGCAGCGCACAAGGGGATGGGTTCTGGAAGATTAAAGCAAAACAATTTAGTTAATTAGAATTTTTTAATTTAAATTATATTTATAGTTAATTTGTGGAAATTTTTTACTTACCATTCCAAAGTGGCTGTCCTTGAGAATTGAAGCTTCCAGAACTGGAATTATCAGGTACATGAGAGCAATAAGCATCGCTAGATAAAATATTCTTTAAGTGCATATTTTCCCATGACATGCTTACTGCATCTAATGCTCTGTAAAATAAATAACAATATATTAAAAATAGCAAGCATATGGTTGCTTCTGATGAGGTTTAAAATTTCTTGATATTTAAGAATAAAGTACTGGGTGGGATATGTGTAATTAGCTAGAGGAAAAAAATACAGGTTTTGTATTTGGTGATGACTACCGTAAGAGATAGGTTATACTAGATATTAGGCATATTTTAGAATATACAAAAAAATACTGTAATATCACTGAATATAAGCATAAGGATACGAAATAGTGTTAAGACAAACAGAACTCTTCTATGGACAAGAAGAATAATAAGGAATATTATTTTTTACCTATGAAATACTGTTCTAGGTAAAGCGGGTGCCGATGACTTAGAATGACCACCTGACAAACGTAACCTCTTCGGGTTTCTATGGCTATACGAATCTGCATCATCATCTGAGGAGCTGTCCGATGAATCATAGATGGGTCTCCCTCGATCTCGATCACGTTCTCTCTCCCTATCTCTATCTCGTCGATCCCTTCTGTCTCTTTCTCTGTCTGCATACCGGTCTCGATCCCGATCTCGGTCATAAAACCTGTCACGGTCTCGATCTCGTCCAAACTAGGAAGAAAAATTATAAAATGAATAATGAACTTAGTTCATATAGTGCAAGTTGTTAGGTAAATTTATATAATAAATTAGACTTACCGAGTCTCTTTGAGCACCTGCTTGTTGTAATCTAAAATCTGGGTCTTCTGGTGGACAAACATCTATATGGGTCCATTTCTCTAGTAGATTTTTCCATTGGCCTTTCTCATGTAAAGTGCAATTTGGATTTAATACAATACATACCCAAAGCGATCCTAAAAATAAAAACAAATATTGAAGATTACTTATTATTAAGTCAAATAAGAGCTTTGCACTCAATAAAAGGAACAAAACGGTGTTGCAAATCATAGTTGTTATCTGTGAATTTTATCAAGGTCCAAATCAAAACATTCCACTTAAAGAATTTTTTAATTGTATGTCAAACCAACATGATAATCTACTGGTATCAGATGTCCAGATTGGTCCATGTAAATAGTTACGCAGTATTTTATAATTATCATTTTTATAGTTATGACTTACCGAGTTGATCCCAAAGTTGCCTGCATTTATCAGTCATTGGTGTGCCTTGGTTTTTCCACATTTGCAGTCTTGGGTCTGATAGGAACTGGTCTGTGATTAGTGTAAGCATTCTGGCTCCATTTGAATCTTGTGCCCTGAGCATTTCTCTGACCTAAAAAAAATAATAATAATAAATTAGTAAATTCAACTTTTTTTTATTTACACTTATCTGTCCTTATATTTATAGATAAGTGGTGGTCAAATTTGGTTGTAGAACTCTTGGTGTAATACAATATAAAATAGTTAATATCAACAGAGTTACTTTTAGGTACGGCTTTATTAAAGTAACTTTTAGAATAAAAGTAACTACTTACATATATCACTGGATTCTATTTTTGAATTTAAATTATCAATAGAATTTGGGTTGCCTGAAAATCGTCAAATACGGCCCTGCGGTTTGCTAGAAATTTACTTAGCGACCGCAAGTACGCCGAAATATCTACAGCCGAAGCTAGCCTTGCAAGCTAACATGATTTTTTACACAAGTACATAGTCCATTTGTCAAGAAAATTTTAGAAAATTAATACTTATCTATACTAATAAATTAATAAGCATTCAATATACACAAAAACGCATTGTAATATCAAAAACACAATACTACCATAACGGCTTTTTGAAATTATAATAATTAAACGACCACGGTAAAAGGGTGAACAAATAATGGTAAAAAACACAAGGATCACGACATATAATTGAACGAAGTGTATAAAGTTTTTATAAGCGAAGATTTCTTGCTTAGGAAAAATCTACTTTAATGTCATAGGTTTGTTTTTTGTTTGATTTCGAAACAAAATGTGGGAAGTTGAATCCCGGCAGTTGCAAGTTTATTGTGAAATAAATAAATATGTAGTTTCTTGTTTTCGTAGTTAAAAATATATGCTGCAGGTTTGCTGTCTGTCATCCACATAAGCTTACGAGAAGCAGAGTCAACAGCTGTACAGTTATTGTTTGATCTGCTTAATAAAGTTTTCAACTTTTTGTGATTTAATTTGTCAAAAGTATATACGATGTACGTTCAGAAAGTAAGTACCATGTTCATATATACCAGGCATTATTGAAACTCAAATTGCACATGTTCAGTACCTCTATCTATCCATTGATGCTATTTCGTCAAATTCGTATTTTGTATATTTGTGTCTACGTTTTAAACACGTTCAAGACAAAGGACCCGTCCGCCAACGGTGAAATGCAGTGTGGAATTCGTTTCTTGAAAGCTAGGAATGTGCGAATAAGTGAAATGAATCGCCTGATTAGTGAACTATGATGACAATGATCACTGAAGATCAATGAGGACGAGAAAAACGTGAACGATAAAGAGGAAGACCATATTTAGTGAACGATGAGTATGATCAACGAAAACGGTCCGCATTCTATGAAGGTGATAAACGCAAATTTGGGTTACAATTTTTCGATTTTATTTTAAAATCAAACTATATTTAGTCTTTGAATATGTCTTGTAAATTATCGAAACAAAATACGATCAAAACAGTCATTAAAGTAACCCCCATGAAATTTATTTATGGGGACAAAACCCTTTAGAATTTTAAATTTTTTTTTATATTTCGAAACTATAATATACGTAGAAGATACTGTTAAAAAATCGAAATATGAAATACTTACTGAGTTATAGATTATAGTAGAGAGCGCCGAGACGGCATACCGCGAACTAGCTATAAACTTTAAACGCGATTATCTTCAAACTACAATTTCAAAAACTGCTCATACTGTAGCTCAAAAAGTTATCCATCGATCTCACCGAAATTTTTAGAGGTTTCTGTCTATGATACTATCGGAAGGATAAACCTAAAGCTTGAAGGATATCGCGTAGATAAATAATTTTTTTGTGGTAAAAACTGTCGAAAAAAAATGGTCGAAAATTTGAACTTTTGGTTACAAAGCCTGCGTAATTTTCAATTTTATACTTTTTTTATAATTTTATAGGTTTATCCTTCCCCTAAATGTGTCAGTCTTCGAAAAAAAAATTTATTTTCTTCTTCAGATGAACAGTAAAAATGTGAAAAATGAAGCACTTTTTGATGGCACAGGAAAGACATCTGGAGGAAAAGTCTATAACGTCGCCATTTTCTTTGTAACAAAAAAATAAAAAAATGTTTTTGAGCTCTTTAAAGCTATCATAAAATCACATTTAAATTTAAAAATGATGCGATTATTTCATCACCCAAAAAAATTCACAAAAAATGGCTAATTTTCGGGCGTCTAAAGGGTTTTCTACCCTTAAATCAATATAAGGGCTTAATTTATTGTTACTAAGCGAAGCTAATTTAAAAGAGTTTATTTTATTAATAATTGAGATAATTGTAAAATGCATTCCGTAATAACCTAACAAAAATGAACCCAAAACAGAAGGAATCTTCAGTTGAAATACGCGAAATTGTTATTAACTTGATGCAGATAAAAAAACTTATCGGGAAATTGCTAACACAGGTAAATTTGCAGTTACAATTGTACATTCAATTGTAAAAAAATATTAACTGACTGGTGAAATTGTAAATAAGCCCAGAAAGGACGGCCTAAAGTGTTAAGCGAAGGAGACGAATTACAAAATATCCGCGAAAATTCAAAAACAAGAGCCCCTAAAATAACTTTTATGGTAGCAGAAGAGTTGGAAAAAAACAATAATCCTGAAACCGTAAGACGCGTTTTGCGGAAAAATGGATATAATGGTCGAGTGCCCTGAAGAAAACCTTTTAGTGATGAACAAAATCGTCAAAAAAATGATTTGGAATTTTGGAAAACGGTGTTGTTTACTGATGAAAGTAAATTTAATATTTTTGGTCTCGATGGAAAAGGTAAAGTGTGGAGGAACGTTAGAACGGAGCTGAATATTAAAAATAATATTCCAGCAGTAAAACATAGAGGAGGCTCTGTGTTAGTTTGGGGTAATATGGCCGCATCTGGGTGGAAAATTTAGTTTTTATAGATCAAATCATGGATCAATGGGTACAATTTGATATTTTTAAAGTCAATTCACTAACTAGTGAGGAAAAATTTGGTCTTTGTAGGAACTGGATTTTCCAACAAGACCAACACCCTAAACACATGGTTGTGGTTACTTTATAAAAAACAACTGTTTTCACCACCTAAATCACCAGATATGAATCCCATAGAACATGTGAGGGATTATTTAGATACAACAATTTGAAAGCACGACATCACAAGCACAGAAACACTGAAAAAATGCAATAATGCGGAAGAGGATAATATACCATGAAATTATATTAAATCATTTGTTCATTCTATGCCATAAATATTAGATGCAGTTATTAAGCAAAGGGTCAATCCCGCGAAATATTTAAACCACTATTTTTATATTAGAATAGGATTTATATTACATTATTAGTAAACTATTTATTGTATTATTTTAAATATAAATATTTATCTTGTACTGAAGTTAGTAAATTTGGGGAGTGTTCGAACACGTTTGTGATCAAATAATAGGACTAGTGGAATCTCTATCGAAAAAGAAGTTAATCTAGGCTACCATTCGTCACCAAACTGACAAGTTTCAAATTGATCGGTCCATTCGTTTAGTTTTAACTGTTGTCTTTGTAAACTTGTTTTAGCTCTTTGTTCCAAAAACGTACCGCGAAAAAGGTGAAAACATTTTGTTTCAAATTTGGAAAAATTCCAGAGAAACGTATGAAATGTTAATATTTGGAAAGCAGATGGTGTAGTAATCCTCAAAAATGTATCGGTATTTGAAGTTAAAAAAAACCCTGAAATAACCAGCAAATTTTGCTTGTAAGCTTACTCGAGTTACATCTCTGAAGACTTATTTGTTACAAAGCTACTCACCTTTGAGAACAAAGAGTTCAACTGTTTATTAGCGTTGTAGTATGTTCCTTGTGAGAGGTAGGATTTGACTTGTTCGCAGACTTGTTCTTCGTCAAGGTGCCAGGAATGGTCATCATCCGCTGAAGCACCGGCTGTAGGGTCTGGAGCCCCGGGTATTTGATTTATTTCCGAGCGCTGCTGGAGTATCTCGTCTGCCAGTTTTTGCGCTGTCGGCAGAACTTCCGTATGATGCTCCGAGATCAGGTACTGTACAAATTTTTGCAGCTGCTGGCGATCCATCTGCAGAAGGGTTTCTGGAAACAAGAGACACAATAGTTAGTAAACATGAATAGACTTACAAAACAACAAACTTTCAGGGAATGTATATTTGTATGTAACTTTGTTTTTCTCAAGAGTGAAAGTAAACTAGGTATTGTTAAAGTATTGTAAAATACAGAAACTTAAAAGACGACATAAGATACCATTGAATAATAAATTATCATTTAATGGTTTTTCAACGATTATATTTGTTTTTCTATATTTATTTATAGTAGGACTGTTTACACTACTACCAAACACCGAGAAAAAAAGAGCAGCTTCCAGTGATATAACTGAATTACTCACTTTTAATATACCCATGGCTGCTGGCCTTATGTCACGAATAACACGAACAATGTTGACTTTCAATTGGTCAATTGTTGCTGGTTTATCAGCATAAACCAGTCACCTCACATAGCCCTACAAGTAAATAATCGAGAGGTGTCAAATCGCACGACCTTGGAGGCCAGTTGATAGGACCTTTTCTCAATATCAACTTTCGCCAAATTTGTATTTCAAAAAGTTGATGGTTGTGGTCGCTGACCTGTTGAAACTCACATCTCGTCCGCATCATTGTCATCCATATTTCCAAACAAAAAATCATTAATTATGGTCCGGTAAAGATCTCCATTGACCGTAACGAGGGCTCCGGCCTCATGTTTGAAGAAAAAAGGTCCGATGATGCCACCAGCGTGTAAACCGCAGCAAACGGTGCATTTTTCTGGACGTAATAAACTCAGCAGAGTCTCTTCTGGATTGGTCTCACTCCATATGCGGAAATTTTGCTTATTAACAAACTCGTTAAGCCAAAAATGAGACTCATCGCTGAACACAATTTTGCGATAAAACAACGGGTCACTTTGCAACTGCTCTAGATTTCAATAGGCGATAGAAAGACGCATATGATTGTCTCTTGGCTTCAATTCCTGCACCAGTTGGACTTTATACGGGTGTAGGCCAAGATCTTTCCGCAAAATTTTCAACGTAGTAGACAGACAGAACCCCAATTCGTTTACAGGGGCGATATTCTCTTCAGTACGCACATTCCTTCGACGTGTTGATATTATTGCATCACTTAGAGAGTATGTGGTATAAAATCTATCCACAGTTCGACGGATGACTTGCTCAGATGGACATATACGCCATAAAAATCAAGTCGTCAAAATGTTGCGCAAATCGACGACAGATTTTCAAAGTAAATTTCGATGATTTGGTAGCGTTGTTCAAGCGTGAGTCTATTCATGATGATTTTCCAGACTATACTAATCATAATTGTCAACAATTAAGCGCAGTATGACAGCTGGGTTTGACAGTTAACCCTTTTGTAAGTTCTAGTTTTATAAGTGGATATAATTTGCCTAGGAGTTCTTACCTAACATTTTCAACAATTACTTTTGTGAATTTATTGGTAAGTTGTGAATATAATAATTCAATGTGTTTTATAGTGCTTCGCGGTGCGAATAAAACCCAATGTGCCCTTGATATAGCACAAATATCATATTAAAACAAACCGATTCCAGAAAGTTGGAGAGGGATTGGCCCCACAGTATTTTCCTGGGTCAGGACCTGTGATCGCTGACAGGACTCTCTCTAACGCAGCAAGCTGCTGGCATCGACAGTCGCGAAAAGGAGCCATCCTCTTTAAAGCAAATTAAAGCTATTTATTTTATTTTCCGTAAATATACGCCCACCATACACAAACCACCACTATTGTTTATGAATTTATCCATTTCTCTACGTTTTCCAAATGCACTCGTATACCTTCTGTTGACGCTAGGGTATGTAATTATTATTTCCAAAAGTATATGTTTTCCGAAACTGAGCTCGAGATGAAGAGTTTATTAAGCAATGTAAAAATAAATGTGTGTGTAGGACCTACCTGCTTTTTTATTTTCTGCTGAAATTTCAAGAGGTAATCCTTCAAACATACATTTAGCTAACTGCAAACTTACATTTTAAGCAAGTGTACACATGCACAGATGTGTCATTCGACCGGCTTCCACCGGTTGTTAAAATGATCACCGGTTTCCGGAAACCGTACGTTAAAACCCAGCTTTGAGGAGTTCAACAATCAATTTTGCTTGTTTTGGTATATAAGTTATATAATATAACATATAATACTCTTGTATTATGAAATTAAATAATTAAACCACTTAGAAACAAGTGAATGGATCTTTTAAAATAACGTTATTGCCCATTTCAAATACGGCGTGAACTATTCCATAGATAAAGACAGTAGCGATCATAAGAGAACGGGGAATCCCCTTTGTATGTATTTATAACCTTTATTTGTCGTAAAGGTAAGCGCTTAGTTATTAAGATGTTACAGTTTTGTGGTGTGTTTGAAAGAATGTATCTCGGTCACAGACAGTTATAATTGATTTAAATCTTTTTATGATGTGCTATGTTATTTTAATGTATTTTTTCTACTTGAAACAAAAATGAAGCGACAATGTAGAATTACAAATTTTTTGAGTAAGAGAGATACAGAACCTGTGAAAAAAATCAAAATCTAATGATCCTGAATCCTTTTAAACAACTGACAATACAACAGTTCCAGTTAAAGAATCAGCAGCAAGTTTAAATAATGAAATTGATTTAAATAATGTATCGATTTGGTCGAAAAAAACACTTTTATTTAAATAATTACTCCAGGTTAGAAACAACAGTTAATAGTAGTGGTTGTAAATTATGTACTGAATTTACAGCATTAAAAATAGAATCTAAAGCATTTTCTTCTGAATGGGCCAATAAAAAAGTAATTCTTCGTGGATCAATTAAAAGAATTCAATTATCAATCCGAAAAAAAAAATATTGAACATTCATTATTTATTTCGCATTGTAAAATCGTTGAATGTCTAAAAAGAATAAATTAACTACAATAATTGATAGTCAATGAAAAACACTTAGTTTCGAATATTCACGTGTTTCATATAGTGGTATAGTATAGTAAACCGTAACAGACCATTACACGGAGTATCACAAGAAATAATTGTAGAACAAAAAAATTGTTTTTATATATCTACGAACATAAGAAAAGAAATATTTACAAAAATAATTCTACAGCAATATAAATTTTGTATAATTACAGACGATGCAAGCGCAAGTTATATTTTTCTGGTGCAATATTGAATTAATTTGTAGATTTAAAAGAACTTAATTCAACGAATGCAGAAACAATCACAACTACTTTATCATCCACGCTCGAAATGTATGGCTTTACAGAGTATTATTTGAAAGAACATTTTGGCTTCTGCGCAGATGGTGCAAGTACGATGCTAGGAAAACAATCTGGAGTTTCGACTAGACTACTAGAAAAAACTCCTGAAATAATTATCTGGCATTGCCTAAGCCATATAATTTAATTGACATTATATGATGCTATCAAATCAATATCTTAAGTTTTTGTCAAGACATTTCTTGACAAAATTTATTGTATGTTCCACACGTCTAATAAAAATCAGGCATACTGAAGAGCATAGCAGAAGAATTAGAACTAGAAATTTAAAAAAAAATAGAAAGTGTTAGGACCGCGTTGGGCAGCTTGCAGTGTTAGAGCAACACAAGCTGTGTTTTAATCCTACCCAGCATTACATGAACATTTCTTAAAAAATGGCATTACTGAAATGCAAAAGAAAATGGAAAATATAGCATTAATTGAGAATATGGCACATATGATAGATATATTAGAATAACTATCTCTTCTCTCGCTTGCTAGATGTTTCTATTGTAAAGGCTGATCGATTAATTCGAAGGTGTATCAACGCTATTTACTTATTAAAAGATCACGGAGAAAAATATGAAAAAAATGGTTCCTAGCAAAATTAAATCAGAATATTATAAAAAATATTACATTTGTTACAAATAATAGTCGGGACATGTACGTATTTACAGCATTTATAGAAAATAAATGATGAGTGATGGGGAAGAGGATTTATCCAATCCAGAAGTGGTAGTAGAAGTTTTGAACACTTGTTTTTAATGACGTTTTGAAGGTTAACTGTCATTTTCTACCAACATTTAAGATTGTTATAAATTATAATCCCCCAAATTTTCCAAAACATTTTCGGATCATGGGGACGTTGTTATTTTACGTCCGAATAAGTTTTTGCGAATCGCAATTCATGAGCAAGGGACGTACCTTAAGCAGAATATTGAAAGTAGTTGCTCTAAATTTTTTTTTATATTAAATTTTATAAACTTTCTCACAAATATAAGTTATTTGTTTTGAGTAAACGTCTACTTGCTTTCTAATTCGACCAAGACAATTAGCGAGAAGAGCAAGTTTGGTGAGGTAAGTAAATTAGGAGCAATTCAATTTACTTGCGTACTAGCCTTCCCCTCACTTGTTTTACATTTGTCTATTTGCCTAATATTTGTCTCGCTGAAACGCGTTTGATTTGTGACCATATGCAGTAAGTGTAGCAGTACAAATACGTAATAATACTGAATGAAATTTAACCCACGTACATGCCTATGCCTACACTCAAAGACTAGTAGTAACCTGCTCAATTACTTCCTTCGTGTAGACCGGCCTTAAATGTTCTGTACAAGAAGCCAATGCACATTTTGTGCAGAGTAAATATTTTGAAAACTTTAAACCCGATCGAACTCAAAATTAAACTTTAAAGTCATGAATCAGCGAAATAAATAAGTATAAATTTCGTAAATACAGCAAGGACACCTAAATAAATGTCGTATTTGTAAAAACCCTCAAGTACGTACAGTATTGGCCATAATTATTGCAACAAATAATTAACAGATATTATTTATATAAGTAAAAATAAATAATATGTATTTATATGAAAATTAATCATATGAAGATATTGAAGTTTTTATTAATTAACAATATTTGTATTAAATAATTAACAAATTATTCTATAAATCTTATTTTCGTGTTGGCAAAATATTTGCAACAAAATCAATTTTTTGAAAACAGAGTTGAAAATTAAAAGTATTTATTAATATTTAATGTAATATCATGTTTCTTTTAATTACATCTTCCATCCTCTTTGGCATAGAATTAACTAATTTATTAACTACATACTGGTGTCGATTCAAACGGAATATTTCTTTGATGAAGATTATAAGTATTTAGTTGATATGTTCATACTATATGCAAGAAATAAAAAGAAGATGACCACAACTTCACTATAGTTACTGCAATTAGATCTCCAACCTACCAGCTCGCCAAATTTCTTAGTCCCCAACTCAACCAGTTTATTGGAACATCTTCATCATACATCAAGAATTCTGCCCATTTCATAGAGAAAATTTTAAAAATCCCTCTCATCCTTGCCAGAACCTGGATATTATTGGTCATGCTTACTTGCCATTCATACAAAACACTACAAAGAAGATACGACGTTTACTCCGCGCAAACATTCTATCAAGAGTGTTTTCCGACCTTCGATTAAAACAGCGAAATCATTACTCATATTTTATCGACTATTTCGGTAATTTTGAAAATTACATGAAATATTTATTATCAAATAAAAGCACAGCAATGATTATTCAATTAATATTATAACTTTCTTCAATCAATATTTCCATCGGGACGCAAAGGTTTAAATTGAAACAATTGGTCATGCAACTTTTTCCTTAAAAACACACTATCAAATTTAATAAGCTACTTATACATACACATACTAATACAATATGTATTTAAAAAGCTATATACAGCCTCGTTATTTTGCAGTATGTTCGAAAGCTGGTGTCGTAGAAATGCTGCCCGCGGTTGGTTTTTTTATTATAAATAAGTTCAGGAAGATTTACATAATCTGAGATATTTTACTCTAGAGCACACGAATTTGTCGTTAAAATAAATTAACAACAAAAAAAATATGGTAATATAGCTGGTTAACTGGTTGCCGGTATTGAACGTATAGCAGTGTTGAAGGCACGGCTTCTATTTGCAATGCAGACTAGCTAGAGTAGGTACTCTCATTTGTGGAGTACAGATTGAAACGTATGTATTATACTTCTCTTAAAGGAGATAGTCCGGTCCAGCATTAACTCGAGATACATTTCACCTCCGGATGGATATATCTTTATTTAGGAATTTAATAGGTGTTTCTATAAGTATCTTGCTACTTTAATAAGATGACTAATAGGAATCCCGCCATTTGGTATATCTCTTTAATCCCGCGACTGCTTGCACTGTTTTTTTTTAAACAATCTACACAGCTTCCGTTTTGCAGCCACCTGCTTGCTGTCTCTTGATGACAATTTTATTTCGTTTTGAGTGGGGACTCTAAACCTCCACGTTGAGTAATTCTAGATTTTTTAATTAATTTTTACCGCGCAGTTTTTACGCTACCAGGGCTAATTGGGCGCACTATTAAAACTACCTAACGACCTTACACAAGACACTTTTTGAATTAATTCGGATGAAATACATACGAGTTGGGATTCGAAACCGCACCAGAAAGATCACAGTATCACCAGAGCGATGACCATATGGCCACTTGGCCGCCTAATCCTGGATTATAAATACATATAATCTTACCTTCTGGTAATTACTGGTTGATTTACATTTACAAAATATTTCATAGAAGTACTATGGTACATATCTATGTCTACCTAACCATCAAAGAAAACATCATGTTCAAGAAAATAGCAGTAATCTAACTTTTCGAAAAAACAAATCTATTATTTAATATTGAAACTTTGGATGATTCATGTAACTAATGATTTTTTTTTTTAGTAAATTGAAGTAAAACATATTGATTTTCAAAAAAAAAATATTTGCAGTGTGCATGAAAGTAGTAGTTCTTCAAAAAAAAAACAATATTCTAAAACAAATTATTTAGTAATTAATTAATATGTGGTCGTATAGCCTTTTCTTCGCATCTACGTGGCATAGACTCTACCAAATTTTGACAGTGCTAAACACTAATTGATTTCTAAGCTGTTTCAATGGTTTGCAATAAATCTTCTCAATTTTTTGGATTTACCAAGGAAACTGCCTTTTTCACATCCACCCATAAATTCTCTATAGGGTTTAAATCTAGTGATTGTGGGGGTCAAACCATAAAGTTGAATTTATTTTCGTCGAACTAATTTTTTACCTCCCGAGAAGTATGCTTTGGGTCGTTATCTTGTAGAAATACCCATCTTAAAGGCATCACTTCTTCATGAAAGGTAACACTACATTCTCTTAAATATGTACGCATACATCAGTAGTCATCGTTTCCTTAATACAATAAATAGGACCTGTGCCATACCAAGAATAGCCGTGTAGTACAACACTGTTTCGTCTGTGTTCAAAATATCTTCAGGATTATAAGTTCTTAATACATACAGCAATTGTCAGCTGCTGGATCATCAGAATCTTGATTTTACCCGTGAAGTTTTTTCTATATAATATAAAACCTCTCCTTCCACCTTGTAAGCCACCCGTGGCTTTAAACTACTTGTTTAAAATTATTTGCCTTTTGCAGAATGATGTTACGGTTAAATGGGCTGGCTTCTTTAAACCAAATGAACAAAGCATTATCTACTGTTAGGCATTTCCCTTCACGTTTTATTTATATTAATTTACTAATCATATTACTGTTTATTTCGTCACGTGTTTTTAATAATTTTGAGAGAGACGATTGAGGGGATTCCTAATTTCAATGCCGCTTTCCTTTGTGCACATTTTTTTAAATTAAATAAATAGCATCTTATTTTTTACACTTAAATCCACTCTTTTTCTGTTGGTTGCCATTGTTTATTGGGATAAATTTAAACAGAAACATTTTTAAACACAACACCAATACGACACGCACAACTGGAACACTGAACAAGATTCTGAAATAAACAGTAATGAATTCTAGTTAAAATGTCGTTTTTCGGCCAGATTCTAAGTACAATTTTTTTTATCGCAATTACTTAATAGATAGTTTTCCCCACCTTTTTCAACAGATAAAAACCGGTAAAAGTTGAAAAAAAAAACCGAGAAACCGGATACAATTTATTATATTTGTATAAAGTGATTTTAAGTGCAAGTAATATGTACATAAATAGATTCTAATATCCGAAAGTATGATTCTAATAAACAGCTATAATGCAGCGGATTTTCAAATTTTTAATCGGCTTTTTCAATTTGATTCTATAAAACGGCTGATTATAATAACGAGTAAGCGCGTTTGTATTGTAAATTTAGTATTGATTACACTGGTCTGCGGTTTGTTTAATTCTTTTTTCTGAGGTCAAGATTTTTATAGCTGTTCTTTTATATTTAGTGCATGTTGAATTCAAAAATATAACCGATCAGGTAAAGTTTTTTTACTACCTCAATTTTTAGAAAGTTGGTATTATGGAAATAAATCATATAACAGTTATGAAACTATGGTGTGTATTGTCACAAAGCACTTAGACTTGCAGTAAGTGTAAAGTCTATATACGAAATGATACAGAAACACCGTTATTGTTGCAGAAAGGATCTTTTAAAGGACTTTCGTGTCTGCAAGCATGTTCACATTCCAGCGGTCCAGGGTCTGGTAGCTCTCGTCCATCACTTGAATGTCTTGATGAAAGCGCACACCTTGTTCCTCGCTGTAATCCCCACAGCTTTCAGGAAAGTAATCTAAATGCAAGTTAAGAAAGTACATCTTTATGGATATACGTGCACCAAGAACTTGAAGCTCAGCAGGAGTTCCTCGACAACATATTCATATCCTGACGTCCTATGGTTGCCCAGAAAGTTCTTGATTATCTTCTTCGATACTCTCATCAAATTTAGCATCTTTCGTGTGCTCCCTGATCTGAGGGCCGTCAAAAATATATGTCTGTACTTTCTTTGTTGAGTGCCTTGACAACATTTTTCATATGACCAAGTTTGATGTGGAACGGCGGAAGTATAATTTTCTGAGGATTCACGAGAACTTGTGAGAGAACATTGTGCGAACCCGGTTTCAGGAGCCAAGCTTCCCAGACGAGTTTGACATAGTGCTCCTTGTCTGCTCGAATATCCCACAGGCATAGAAAACAGATGTATTTGGTGCAGCCGTCTTGTAGACCCAGTACTAAAGACACAACATGTAATTAATACAGTGTTAACTAGCTAATAATAATACCTTTTCTAGGTCTCAAACATATACTAAAGTTCCTGAAAAGGCCGTTTCTTCCATATTAATTGTATTTATGTACTATTTCATATATTTAATGTACGTTTGATGTGAATGTAAGTTTGCTTTGTGACACCACATCATAGTTTCATAAGCGTGATCTGATTTATTATCGTAATACCTACTTTCTAAAAATCGAGAAAGTAAAACAACCTGATTGAGCAAAATGGGTAATATTTTTGAATTCAGCATGCATTAAATATAAAAGGACAGCTATACAAATCATGACCTCAAAAATGACGCAGAGCAGTGTTCTTTAACTTTTTGTGAAAACAGGTTATAACCTGACAATACATTGCTCAGAACAATTAAGAGATATTTCATAAAAATGACAATAAGAGCAACAGTTAAAAAAATAACACCTGCAAATATGTTTATATTTTAACTGCAACATTTGCAAACCAGAAATCGAACAAATTGTAGCGATTTTTGCTTGTTCTAACGTGATCGACGCTGAAGAATGTTTATACTTTTTAAGTTACTAGTGGTGATTTTGACTTATACTGAAATGACAGAGCACCATTATCAGTCTAAAACAGAGGCTTGGAGAGCTATAATTCAAATAGAACGTAGACGAACACAATAAGCTGTTGCCAAATTACTTGGAGTGAGCGAAAGTGTAATTTCTCGAGATGTTCGGCGACAAGGTCGGTCAGCATCAACAATATCAAAAGTGCAAATGAATCACCCTGTATATTCAAAAGTATTTCAAATTGGTAGCTTTAGTTACTTCCTAAAACGTTTATTTGAAGGTTTTTCTTGTAAGCTTATCAGACAACGAGATATTGGCACTTTACATTATTTTTTGTACATACTGTATAATAAAACAGCAATGTGATTGTCGATTAGGTTGAAAAATTAGGATGGTGTAATATGTAACCACTGTATTTGTATAATGATATCAATTGTTGAAAATTGATTCCCTGGTAGGGTCTTTGTTTCATTAATTTCTAGCATTTTTTTGTTTCTTTATATTATAGTTGTTAGGGTGTTTTTTATTAGTCAATTGATATAGATTGTTCTTTCATTTGTAAGTTCACAAATTCCCAAGTCACAGACAAACAAAATAGTAAATTTTAGTATGAAAATTCAGTTTAAAATGTAAAATACTTCCTACATTAAATTTCATATAACGTAGAATGGCTTTAAACGAGTCTCCTTTGTGTCATTTGTTTAGTTCTCCGTTAATATCATACCTAAAGCCATAGAAAACATATTGATGAGTGACACAATTGGAACGACTCGAAGACGTCTCGTACTACATACCGGCAAATGTCTAAGCCGGCACTGTACGAGACGTACATCCGACGAATACCGAGTTGGGCCGATCAATACGAGAACCCCCTCATTGCAACCTGTGTAGTGCAATATTACAATTTTATGGCAAAACTTTATAGTTTTTTGCTCCCCGGGCGCCTAGTGGGGCCCCGCGCTCCCAGAAAAAGCCGGTAATATGAAATCGTTACAGCGACCGGGCGTAGGCTTCGACAAGGTGTGGTTCACACTTATTAATGCAGATTCCTTGGGTGATTGCGTTTTATGAAGATGCTCGGGGACTCCACTCTGTGGTGGTGGTGGTGGAGACGACTTCGGTTCGAGGTGCTTTGGCCTCTTTATTGACATCCCTCATTCGCATTTACTTAGAGAAGGCTTTTTTTCTCGCTGGGGAATAAGGCGTGAAACGGATGAGAAAAAAATTCGTTTGCTTTCTTTGCATTTGCGTATTCTTTCCGAATTTTTACAAGGGCATTTAGTTATTTGAAAAGGGGACATTTCGATATTCGGCGGTACTTAAAAGGGAACTTAAAAAACTAAGATAATTCAGTTCACGCATTAAACAAGTCAAATTGTATTTTATAAAATTGTTGTTATTAAGTTACTTCAATAAAAAATACAGATCAAACCGAATTGGCGGTTCAATTCTTATTTTTAATGGTAATAATTTGGGTAATTTTCTATACAACAGGACAACAATATTTCCTAAACATCCCTCGTCTAAGGAAGTAAGTTTTAGATGGTAAGATCGTAATAAAAGTTGTACGACTGTATGGAGTATCTAATGGTATTGTTGACAAATAGGTCAACATAGAAAGGGTGAGCTTTGTCAATAAAAATTTGTATATTCATACACGGGCTCACGAGCCTTACGGGATGGCCTTTTTTCTATCCAATCTTCCTTCGCATACCCACAGAAAACCGCATACAAAAAAATCGCACAAAATATGACTATATTGAAAGTTAAGGATACGTTCTATAATTTTCTAAAACCGCATTAAACCAAAGCAATGAGTTAAAATAAACCGAAAATCGCATAAAAAAGTTATATGAAAATTTTGGAAAATAAGAATGCATGAAGATAATTTATTTATTTTTTTTCTGACAATGTAATCCGTAATTAAACATTGCGATGATGATTTTACTAATTTCTTGTGCAGTTTCAGATACCCAGAGATACAATTCCTTTGTTTAAGTTAGAATTTAAAGGCTCGTTTAGAATTTGTGCCGTTAACACGAAAATGATACTCCAATTTACCTTCACGAATTGTATTTGAGGGGAACGAGTTCTTCTTACACTTCACTATTGCTTTCTGGATCTTCGACGGTGTCGAATGTTATACGAATAATATCTCTTAAGGCATTATCCACAAACAATTCTCGTTAAAGGTACCAAAACCATCTTCACTAATTTCATGTGCCAAAGGAATAATGTCAGATAATACTGTCGATGTTTGCTTTTCAGCAGGGATTTAAAGTTAGAGGTCCTTTTTTCCAAATGTTAGTTACAGTTATTGACTCATTTTCGAAATTATCCAAAATAAACTGATAAGTGCGCTTAACGTAATATTTTTAAAAAATAGCAATTATGCCTTGATCTAATGAAACTATACAATTGGATGTTCTAAATGCGGATGGCCTGCTGCATTATCAACAATTAATAGAACTTGAAAATCGAGCGCTTTCTCCTTCATATATATTTCAACTTCTGGTACAAAGCAATCATTAAAAACATTAACAATGTTACTCGATCTTTGCCTGCTTTAAACCCACTTGCTTTTTTCTCAGTCTTTATGATATAAGTTCGACTAGGCATTTTTTCCCAAATAATCGTGTCTTCAGTGTTAAATTTTTCAGAAATTTGTTTCTCTGTTTCTTCATCTGCTGATGCAACCTCACCTGTAATCTCGTTATGAAATGCGTTTCTTAAAAAAAAAAAAAAACAGTTAGCCATCCACAGCCACCAATATTCTTTATCGGTCTGGGAATCGGAAGAAGATGGCTCCGCTTGTTTCATCTGTTCGTAAAAGCGACGAGATTCTTGTTTAAATTAATAACCACTATAAGTATTCTTCGTTGAGTTAAATCTTCAAAATAAAAATTAGCAAAATGTAGACTTACGATATTCAAAAGACAAAAACCTACTCACTTGCAAAATTCTATAATAAACTTTTCGAACACTCACTGCTTATATGTATACTACCTAACTGCGAAAGTCAGAATGTACATACTCCATAAAAATGGGAACCAACGAAATACGCTATTGGTATATGTACATATATAAAAGAGAACCCCAGCAAAATCGCGTTGCAAGTCTTATACCGACTTACCCCACAAACAATGCTTTGTTTTATAAATAGAGTCTTAAGACATTTAACTTTATCGTTTATAATGTAGTTTCCAAAAAGGGAGATTATTTTATGTGGACTTAAATTGGGAGAAAACAGGGCAGTTGTGAAATAGCGAGTTGCCTTCACCATTACTTTAAATCATTGCCCAATTCTGTGGAACATATTTCATGTTAAAGTGATAGATATGGAGGGCAAATCCTAAACTAGGTTGTGGCTGCCATGCGCTTAACTGATGTATAGGAAATTACTCACTTCGAAAATATAGATCTTAATTTTCTAGTGGTAGGGCACAGTGGTATGGAATGCGCCTCTATGCACTCTGCCATTTCTCCAGAACTAAAAAGGTTTGGATAAGCAGGTTGACCTCAACACTGGAAAATGATAGTTCGATGGCCTTGGTGATTTAGTCACTACTTATTATTTATACTCGAATGACCATCTTCCTTTTTTAAATAAGAATAAATTAAACTACCTCTTGAGTTGAAATACCAGACGAGACTGCATGAAAGGACACTAACATCCTAAAGTGGTGCAGGTGGGGGTGTGCGATCCTCAAGCCGGCACTTACAAAGGCAGGTACCTAGATTTAAGGTTTATTTTAACATATTTTTTATAATGAATAAATTTTGATTATTCGTTAATCATTTATAAACATAATACACAATAGTTACTGAACAAAACAAAAAACAAACAAAAGTTTATCACATTCATGTGTCGCAGCACAGTAAAATCTTTTTCACGTATCACTTAAAGCACATCTCCTAGTTGACTCCGTCGTATAATGGAGATTCTGTTTACTGCTCACTTCATAATGCCGGAGTTGGTACTAATGGAGACAACTATGGTGGTGGTGCCATCCTTCCCTGGACGAAGTTGACTTATCCTACCGAGGAGCCACTACTATGTCGAAGTTGACTTATCCTACCGAGGAACCACTACTATGGAGGAATGTTGTCTTCGTTGATAAGGACCATCGATCCCACATGTACATCGTTTATTCCATTTGGATCTTTGCTGTAGCAACAATAAATATTCTTTGCGCCATCGAGTCCAGAAATGTTGACGGTTTTGTTCCGCGTATTGCCAACGCGATAAACGATTTTTTGCCTATAAAGTAAAGTCCGGTTCTACTGGGGTCGTTAGTGGTTCTCCAATTAAGAAATGACCCGAGGTAAGGAAATGACGATCATTAGCATCGTTGGAGATATGACAGAAGGGTCTGGAATTAAGACATGCCTCGATTCTTGCTAGTATAGAATTCATCTCTTCGAAATTGAGACTGATGCCTTTTATGATCCTTTACAGAATGGCGCTTGACAGATTTGACATTTGTTTCCCAAGAACCACCGAAAGTTGGCGATCGTGGTGGAAAAAAATGCTACGAAATATTACTTGATGTTAGGGCATCAATGACGGTTTGGAACTTAATTGATTTAAAGAGGGACTCTTTAACTGCTCTTATAAAATTTGTGGTATTTTCCGAGGAGAAATCGATTACATGCCCACGCCTGGAAATAAATCGCCTTAAAGCGGCTAAAAATGATTCTGCTGATAATTTTAATTAATATTCGATTTACAACGATACTACACAGTTGAATGAATTAATATCAAACAATTTTGGCGTAATCTCATGCTATCAACCTTTTGAAGTTTAGAACAGTGCGATTACTTTAAAAACTCAGGACATTTATAAACTGTATGAGGGGGATTTTTGAAATAACAACATACACATTAATTCAATACGTAGACTTCTACCACCACAGTAAATATCTTCAGGTTTTCTGGGAAATAACTTTGTGTTGGCTTTTCCATTCGCCGTTGCAAGGGATATTATCAAGCCATGCAGCTATGATAAAAGCTACAGGCAGGTGCCGAACAGCTCGAAAGTGCTAAGTATAAATTGACATGTAGCTGGTCGGCACCTGAATTTAGCACTTAGCTGCATGGCATTCTATAATTAGCAATTTTTACAGTTACATGTCTTGATACTGTCAAAAACCTTTATTCTTCTCGGAACAGAAATGATTCATTTAAATTTTCTCACAATTCTAATGTTAAAGATCTTTATTCTAAAAATTCGATTAGACAAGTTAATTTTGGGACTTCGGTTGTTAATTTTGATTGCCATTCCCGATTCGTACCGTAATTTAATTTTTCCATTATTATCGGGATTGCTAAAGCATCCCATTTATCCGTAGGTTGTTTTAGGACTTTTAAGGCTTCTATATTTGTTTTACCTCGTTAATTAATTGTCTTAATAAAGTGCTTTGGGATTTTGTTTATCGACAAAAATAGACAATGCCTCAACGGTATTAAAAACATCGCCTTTCAAACAAGATTCAAAGTAATGTAATTTCTGATAATTGTTTAAGTCCGTTCTAACGTGAATTAAAGACTGGAAGGTATCGTGGAAACTAGATCAGCCTGAAAAGCTTCCAGAAAAGATAGGTAAATTTAACTCAGGTAATTTTATGGATAATTCTTGCGTACGTTGATTTTGCGCAGCATCAGTTAGAACCGAGAGGTTTTTATCTACAAATTTAGCAATTTTTGCTAATAAATTATAATATAAATTTTCGAAATTTGTCCATTAAGTTTTCGTTTGCTTTGTTAATTTCCGAGACGTACAAAGGGGTTCGATTTGAGACTAAATTTTGTCGTATTGTTTGTAAGCCTAGGCTAGATCTGGTCTACGGAATTTTAATTCATCCAAATCGTCACCTCCCATGAAATTGGTTGTTTTCTTTAAATCGATTTTGTTTCGTCTTTGTTCTCTCACGCTCAACTGTTAACTATACCAAATCTGCCATTTCCCAGTTATTGTTAATTAATATGGATTTTAAATAAATACAATATACTAGGAAGAATATTGGGTGTTTAGAAGTTTTGTATATAGGAGGCTTAGAAGAGGGAATAACCACCTTATTCCGGATCCTGTGTAGATTTAGAGACTTTTTTTCGTAAATTGTGTTCTCGCTGCAGGCTGTAGAACTTTTTGATTCGGGCTGATAATTGATTCGACTCGAAGATAGATCAATGTTGTGACCTTGTTGATTTAGTCACTACTTATACTCGAAGGACCATCTTACTTTTTGAAGTAATAAAAAATTAAAGACTAATTTTCACAGGTTTACTTTTTGAAACTCTAGACAAGACTACCCGATAGGACAATGATACTCTTCAGTGGTGCAAGTGGGGGGGGGGGTGTCCAGGAACCTACATTTAAGGTTGGGTTCAAAGACTTTTTTATGTTAATTACTTTTTATTGCTTTGAAAACTTAAAATTGATTTTTTGAGAAAACATTAATTTCAAGTTACTTAGTTGTAGTTTTAAATGGACGATATGATCAACAAGAAATTTACAAAACCCATAAAGGTAAATAGTTGGTTAACACTTTTAACCAAAAACATATATGGAAGCAGCGTCCATTAGATCAAGGAACCTAAATAGCGGCTACATTCACATTGAAAATATGATTTTTAATCAATACACTGATCAAAACGAACTTAATAAAGGAGAGGTCTTTATTATATTGCTATTATTAGAGGGATATAATGATAGGTCGAAACCTTTTCATGGGACTTATTGGTCTATAAAAAAACTGGTTTATTCTGTGAGTAAAGATAATTTATTCTCAAATTATTTTAGGAATACTGTTTACAATTTACATTTATGAACTAGAGTTGTTAAAGGTAATAGGCAAAATATTATCTAAACACATTCTCTATTTTAATGTCTGCAGACAAGATGGCGCCATAAACAAACAAGTCAAGGACCTCCACATCCAAAGCATACGCAGCCAGTAAATATTTCACTTCACGCACAATCATTACTTTTCAATCTCTTTGCTTAACGTCAATGTTATTGATATATGTATACGTAAAAGCAAGGCCGCCTGTTGTATGGATCGGCGAATGGAAATAGCATCACCTTTTCGGAATCTCTTGGCTCTCGGAAGGAGGCCTCGGTTTGTTCGGACATCAAAGGAGGAGGCCTGCTATTGTGAATGTAATTCAATCAGTCTATTCAGGGTATTGAATGGTTTCGTGGCCGCAGCGCAGAAATTAATTTATCATTTAGACCTCGGCATTATTCACATAGCTTTTGTATCGCCTCGTATTTTATTGCGGGCTTGGTCCGTTCTTGCTCGAATTCCACATGTAAAACATGTTGCATGGGGATGATGACATTGATGAATATGTATTGTATTGCTCTCTGGTGGACGAGTGGTTTATACGTGCACATTTCACATGGCTTCTCTTATGTTGAGGAAACTGTACAAAACCAGCAATCGATCTGAATTATCATGGTTCTTTCTCTGGTTGATTGTAAAAACATACTGATTTCTTCAAGGCGTAATGAAGAATCATGGTTCAATTGGTTTCGGAGGTTGCAGGATAAAGGTACCTTTGAAAACCGGTGTAGCGCAAAAACAAAATTGATTGTGTAAAAACTGAATATTAACTGTAATTTGAAGCAATTTAAATATTAACAAAAGTCAAAACTATTATACAGTATAGATTTCAGTGTAAAGTGCAAGAAATTTACTGACCAAATTGTGGAAATTTAGAACTTTTATTATGTGTGGTTTGCAAATACACACTTTAAAATTATTCTCTTGTAACTTTCAACCCATCGAAGTTATTTGTAATGTTGATTTTAAAACACGTTGCAATACACCATGAGGAGATAATGAGAGATTTGATATTTTAATAACATATTGTCTGTTTTCACAATCTATGTTTTCCATATTATACAATAACATTCGTTGTTATTCGAGTCTGGGAAAAAACGAATTAATAATATTTGTTTTGAAAAACGTATAAAACTAGCAGTCAGTTCATAAATTTCGCATACATTGACTTACAATAAAATGCGTCAGTTATAAGGTTACTCTAGTCATCCATATTTGTCTTCCGCATTCTTAAACAAGCAGCATCTAACAAAATTAGGTACTGACAACGATGTTGTATAGATGGAGGGAGCATTTCGCAGAAAAAGTGAGTGGTTCAAAACGGAAAATGATCTCAAAACGTTGACTATTATCATAGGCGTCGTAAAAAAATGTGCTAATAAAAAGACATTATTATTTATTTATATAAATTTTAATATAATAATCTACAAATAAGAGAAGGAGAAAAACAAAGTATTATATAAAATTATATAGGACGCTATTGAATTGGCTATATATGGCTACTTTTTAAATGCACTTAATATTTATATATTGATTCTTAAATATTTCTTCCTTTTGAAAATTAATTCGTTCCACTTGTCATTTTTTTGACTTAGTAAGTCGAGAAGCTGCCCAACACAACAATAGGTGCAAACAAAATTAAGTCTCATATCACTAAAAATTTACTCAATTTTAATTTTTTTTTTCATTTTCTAGTTATTTGGCTATCATCATCCTCATTCATCCATTGTCGAATGTTCGCCTTCCATAAGTTTCCATCTACCTCGGTGTTGAGTTTTTTGTATCCAGTTCGTCGCTGCAACTCTCTTTACATCGTCCATCCACCTGGTCTGTAGTCTCCCTCTGCCTCTCTTTTTGTTCCATGGTTTATATTCCAATATTCTGTGAGGCCAGCGGTTGTCCTTCATTCGGGCTATGTGGCCAGCCCATCACATCTTAGCCTTCCTATCCTTTGCACCACATCTGTTACCTTTGATCTTAGACGGATTTCCTTATTTGTTATGTGGTTTCTTAATGTTATTCCGAGAATTCGTCTTTCCATCTTCCTCTGGGTGACCCAAAGTTTGTTAGTGATTTCTCTATTCAGGGCTCAGGTTTCTGTTCCATAAGTAAGTGTTGGTAGAATATATTGATCAAAGGTCTTTAGTTTATTTGTGATTTTTGAATTGAAGATGCTTTTTAGCTTGCTGAAAGCGACCCAACCCAATGCTATTCTTCTTTTTAGGTCAGACTTTAGACTATTCTTGGAGATTTCAATTGTTTGGCCCAAATATGTGTATGAGTTTTTTTGTTTGATTGTTTCGCGTTCCACTTCCAATTTAGAGTCGAAGTTTATTTAGTTTATTTCATAGTTGGTCATGTACATAGTTTTGTCAGTGCTCATTTGCAATCCTATCTTCTTGGATATCTTGTCCAGTTCCTGTAGATCTTCTTGAAGGGTGGCAACAACTGCGATGTCTTCAGCGAACCTTAAATGTCTTAAATGTTCTCCATTTACATGTATTCCCTTGTTCCTTCAGTCCAATTTTGTAAACAATTCCTCCAGGGCTAACGTAAACAGCTTTGGTGAGATAGTGTCGCTCTGTCTGATGCCTCTGCCGATTTTGATCTTACTGTTTTTTTAAGATAACTTAGAGTATTGCGTTCTGGTATATATATATATATATATATATATATATATATATATATATATATTCTTAATTAGTGTTAAATATA
>JAWQRN010000148.1:0-36012 GCA_033557685.1 Sperchopsis tessellata
CAACAGTGGACGAAACGTCGGCACTTGTCAGAGCCTCTACACGGTTTCCACCCGGAAACAACATTCATACAGGTATTCATTAATTTTTTAGATGTTCATTTATTTTCTGAGTGGCCATTTTGTACAGGTGCGTCAGCCTATTTTACAGAGGTTTGCCTTAAATTCTGTAGCTTCTTGGTTTTTTAAGGTATTGGGTTTAAACAAAAACCATATTAAATAGCATAATATGTACAACATTTCTTGTTCAGTGCATATTTAGTCCTACTTAAATAAAAGTAAATAAACAAAAACAATCGGTAAATGTTAAGGTTTTCGAAATAAAAATCTGGGAAATTAAAAATTTTAAATAAAAATTTAAGACTTATCTTCCATTTTTTTTCTGGATAGAGTCTTTATAGTGTACTACTTCCCAAAAAAGTTTCAGGCTTGAGAGTCACATGCCTATTTTATAATGGGTTTTCAAATATTGCAATTTGTCTAAAATCGAGTATTTTCAACCTGAAATATCTTATAAGGGACACACTTGAAAAATCCAAAATTTTCACAAAGCATTCTTTAATTGTATTGTAATAAGTGGTTAAAATTTCATCAGTGAGGCTTTATAAGTTTTTGAGTTACAAATTTTTGAAAATAGCTAAAATTTCAAGAAGCGCTATGAAGTGCAGATATTACATTGTTTGTAGTAAAAATCTAAATAATTATTAATCATTTTTATTAATTTATTGTTCCCTATCTTAACAAAAGTAAAAACACAGTTTGTTATATATTGCCTTTTCATAGCTGCTCTTAAGAAATCGTCATAAAAAGTTGACTGTTGTACATATTTTTTCGCTGATGTTGAAACTACGACCTGTACTAGTTGTGAATTCAGTTGGAGTCAGTTTCCGCAGTACCTTACTGATTGGCACCCACACTTTGTCATTTTTAGAGGCTTGAAAATATGTTCTTGGACCATGTGGAAGAAAAAGTGAATCCACTATTTATTGTCGTAAATGCAAGCTACTGCATCATTTTTTTCAAATGAAAATACACTATGGTCTGGAAATACTGAAGTGTTCCAATCACTATTTTTTTCTGATCGTTAGTACACATAACATCTGATCTGTGTTTGACTTACAGGTACAAATCTATGATATGACCTTGACTATGGTATTCGCATGCAAGTATCAAGTCTCTTCTGTTATTTCATGCTGGTTGAACTTCTTCTGATGTTACATAGATAAAATGTATGTCTGGTACATTATCAAGTCAAAACCTGTACATATATTCAGCTGTTAAAATTTGATTGTTTTATGGGCTAGCCTTGGTCACTGCTCTTTTTGTGGAACTACCAATTTCATCACAAGCGTTCTTCCCGTGTGAGGAAGCAATAAAGTTCCACTCAACTTGAAGATCAAAATCAGTCTTGTGGTGTCAAATGTTGCTAAAGTTTTTTTTTTGGTTTTATATTGGCTGCTGGCACCATCACTAAAATAGATTATTTTTTTTACTTCTGGTGCAAGTTAACTCCACAACAGTTGATTGCACAATGATCACCAACTGAATGAGTTGACTCATAATTGTGTGGTGGGAAGTCTACAAGTTCAGACCTGGATGCAATTATTGGTAGCTGTAGAGTAGCTACCGGTACTTGATATATGAACATATCTTTTGTTCAGATTGTGAGCTATAAATAAGTTAAATAAATTGCTTAATGTTACTAATGTGTTATTTAGATTTTTGCTACAAACAATGTAATATCTGCACTTCTTAGCCCTTCTTGAAATTTTAGCTATTTTTAAAAATTTGTAACTCAAAAACTAATAAAGTCTCTGTGATGAAATTTTAACCACTTATTACAACACAATTAAACAATGTTTTGTGAAAATTTTTGATTTTTCAATTGGGTCCCTTCTGAGATATTTCAGTTGAAAATACCCGATTTTAGACAAATCACAATATTTGAAGATCCATTATAAAAACGGGATGTGACTCTCAGGCATGAAAATTATTTTATCAGCAACCATCATTGGTTGATTTGATATGGATTGACCCACTACTACATTCTTATTTGATTGGGTAAATGTTTTAATTGGCTAGAAATGATTTTAACAATCTACATTTTGTTATCAGTATTTATTTTAAATTTGCTAATTTAGTGGTTTCATTGAGTACTTGTAAAATATGGAAAGCATGAATCACATTTTGTGATATCTATTTTGTTTCGTCATAAAGTAAATAACTGTCTCGAGATGTTTTTGAGTAAACTGTTGTAACTTATCTTTAAGATGGTAATCATTCTATGTTTATCCTTATCTAGTTTGTAGAGCTGTCACAAATTTTTATAAAAACAATTACTCATGAACTTAATAATTTAAAGAAATATTATTACAATGAATAATTAGCTATTATCCCTAAACTGGATATTACAAAAAAAATTGATGATAGAGAAATTAAGTCCAACAATTTTATGATTAAAGATTATAAACAATAGCAAAATGAAAACTGTGTTTAATATATTAGATCATTTATTGCTAACCAACACATTCATCACCAATACTGATTAATAGTGGCAATATTACATGCAACAGGGGCAGGATCACACTGGAAAGGTACAATTTATTAGTGGAAAACGAAAAATAGGCTTTTATTCATTACTCTTGTACCATCAGTAACTACCTTACTAGATTGAAACAAAGGAGCATCTGCAGCACATGTTTATATAGACGTATACACAACAGTGTTAAGAAGCAATTACACTAGTCAACAAATTTAAACATTTTTTGGAGTAACATGGATGAAAATAGGTGTATATAAAGTATTTTGTGGTCCTAAATCTGAAAATGATATGTTAAATACATTAACACATACAGTTTTTTTGTTACAGGGGTTGGTAAACATGTTAAATCTAACCAAACACATTTTACTACGGATCATGTGCAATAAAAAATATAAAATATTAAATGAAGATATCATACAGGGACAAAATATTTAACTTTTTTCTCTTGTGTTCAGTATAATCATCTCTTTTTAAAAACCAGCAGTAGTCGCCCAACATAGACGGGTTTCAGCATCCCTGTTAACTTGTTTCTCATTGTCCTGGTGAAATCTCTCTCATTGTTCGTCTCTTACTGCACCCAAATTTTCCGGAAAAAAATGTCAAATGCGAGTGCAAAAAATGCATTTTTAAGAACATGCGACATCCTAGTAGTTCATAGGCTTTTAAGAGTTCATCTAAGAGGGTTTTATAGTTCTCATCTTTCTTGTTACTCAGAAATCCCTGCACTACACTTACAAAACAGTTGCAAGCTGCCAGTTCCTTGTCATTTAATCTTTATCTAGAAAAAGGAAATCACTTAAAAATTTACTTATTTGAGGTCCAATAAACATGCCTTCTTTAAGTTTTGCATCACTTAACTGAGGAAATATTTCTTTTAGGTACTTGAAACCATTATCTTCTTTGCCCATAGCTTTAACAAAGTTTTTTATTAGTCCCAGCTTAATATAGAGAGGCGGCAGAAGCACCTTTTTTGGTTAACAAGGGGGGCAAAGAAGATCTATGAGGCCAATCTTTCTTAATGAAATGTTCTTTTGTTGCTCGACTGTTCCATAGACAAAAGAAACACCAATACTTTGTAAAACCCCCTTGAAGCTCTAGTAATGTATCACTTTTAAATCTCCACAAATATCCCACTGATACTGTTCATATTTAATTTAATTTAGTATGTAGTATGATTTAGTATGTTAGCTAAGTTATCATAGTTTTCTTTCATTGTCGCTGAATGGATCAAAGGAATCGATGGGTTTTTTTTTCATTATGAAGCTTTTAGGCTGTATTTCGACGAAGCTATGAAAATACGCCACTCGGAAGGTACATGTTCCATATTAAGCTCATTCATTAAACCATCAATATCATAACAGATCCTTCCATTTTATAAAAACTTGAAAATATTATATTCCGTTTTCGGTAAATTGAACAACTTGCATTTTTATCTAACAGGTTCCACTATTAAAGTCTGGATCCAAGAATTTCAGATTTTTGTTGTGACAAACCCAGGTCACATACCAAATCATTTAATTCATTCTGAGTTATTAAGTGAGGTTCACTGGTAGTTGGTAAAAGTGTTGGGTCACTACTGGTGTTATCAGGATCAGATCCTAATGGAAAATTAGAATCACCGGGAAACATAACGTTGTCCAAGTTTAAAGGCGCAATCGGCACCAATAATTCAAACAAATTTGGATACTCAATTTTGTCCCTTTGCTTTTTGAATACCCTTCTGTTTTAGTGATACAGAAGTTGCAATCACTTACATGGTCAGTAGGTTCTCTCCACACCATATGAACAGCAAACGGCATAGAATTTTTCTTGCGATGCCTCCACTGCACTAAATTTACGTGACAACTCACTCAGCAAACATGAGGGGCCCAACTTTTATCTCGATCTCCAATTTGACTTTTAAAACATATAAGATAGACTTTTTTGGCTTCCTCGAATATAGATCTAGTCTGTGACTTTAAAATAAATCGTCCACTATATAACAAAACTTATCCGCTGGATTTTTACAACATCGATGACTAGAACTTGCTATTTTATATAAAATACGACAAAAACACTTGACTGTACTGTACACGAGACTAAAAAAACATACTAAACTTTAGAGAAAAAAGATAAAAGTGCCCTTAAAGGTTCGAAGAAAATACGTTCGAAATGCCCCCGCTACCTCTTGTGGTAATTCTTCCTACACTGTCTAGAGCCAGGTACAAATAATTTCAATAATCCCATGATATAAGGGACAAACAGGTACTCAAAAATGGGACGTGCTAGGTCATTTTTGTTAAAAGGTGTTTTAATAACTACCTAAATGAAAGACAAAAAGAGCATTTCCATTAATGTTACAAAAATCATGTCGACCTGTGTTATTAGATTCCAGAGGTTTTATAAATTGCAATGTATGAATGATAGAATGAGTAGAATATGAATATGAGTGCCTCCCTATTGCTTTTTAAAACTTTTTTTTTCTGTTACGATAGATGTTTAAAATTTATCTTCTAGATCATGAACTTTATAATTTGGAAATATTTGTTTTCTTGACTATTAGTATCTTTTGGTATAATATGCACGTAACATTGCCCCCTCCTTAAGCATGTTTTTCTCAGACAGTCAGTTCTACAGGTATATTTTCTTCAATTGGAAAAGCTTCTGTGATCTTCTGCTAATGTAACGTCCTCGACCTGGTCAGCATATTCTATATAGCCGTCTCGTAGCTCAGTGGCTAAGTACTAGGCTACTAAGCATGGGATCTCGGATTTGAGTCCCAGAAGCGGTCGGCTTTTTATGATTAGAGAAAAGTCTTCGTAGTGCTCGTCTTCCGGGAGGAACGTAAAACGGTGGGTCCTGTGTATTATAGGTAAAATGAAGACCACGTGCACGTGAAAGAACCCAATTCCAGTTGGAACACTGAATGCGGAAAAATTCCCAGGTGAGGGAACCTAATCCCTAACGTTGGTGATTGGCCATAGCAGCGGGAATAGACCGACATCAAGTAAACAAACAAACAAACATCTTCTACAGGTTTATCTCTTCAGCTAGAACAAATTCTCATATGTATTGTGGAACCGTCTAAGCAGGTTGTTCAGCCTGTTCTGTGATTAAACTTTAATCTTCATTTCCAGGAATCGGCCAGGTGTACAAGCACCATCTTTCTGGTCATAAAATATTCATTATTTAATTCTTGAAAAAAAAAATTCTACAGTTTTTGACCCGAGACTCTTCTGCAGTCTATCATTCCATTTTTTCCAAATGTTATTTTTAATATTTCATACTTCAATCTAATAAAATTTAATTTCATTTTCAGAGCACCAAAATTGGTTTGGAACAGATGATCAATTGGGACCAATAGCCATTTCAATACGCCGTGAAAAAGTGGCACATGCTGAAAACCAAAACCATTCCTTAATCCAGTATCAGTATCGATTAATAATCCGAACGTCCGAATTGTTAACATTACGAGGTGCCATTTTGGAAGACGCCATTCCAAACATAAAAGCATCAAGTAACAGTAAAGCGATATACACCAAAGAAGTTTTAGAATACGTTGCACCTGAAATACAAATCAACTGTCTTCGACTCGGAGTCCTAAGTTCGCAAACAGAAGAGCAGCTCTTGAAACTAGACGAACAAGGACTTACGAGTAACTATAAGGTCGGCATTATGTACTGTAAATCGCAACAGTCTTCCGAAGAAGAGATGTATAATAACGAAGAAGCTGGACCTGCTTTCAAAGAATTTTTAGACACCATAGGAAATACTGTTAGATTGAAAGATTTCGATAAATACAAAGCAGGATTGGACAACAAATGTAAGTTTTGTTTTGTTAACGACCATAGTTTATTTTCTTAGTTTTTCTTAGGCACAAGAATGGTGAATTATGCCTTGACTTTCCCAGAGAGACAACAGCTGATAGCTGTGCCATCTCCCTATTGGAGAGGCCGTTTAAATGCAGATCTGTAACGTACATTTTTATTGATCCAGATGAAAATAATTAACAAAAAATAACATTAAAGATCAGCAGTAAAACTGGTTTTCCAATAGGAATATTTAACACGGCTTTCAATTGTTTACCATCTAAAGACACAAACAATCTGTATGATACAAATATAAAATATTTTTTAAATTTAATTTTTTTATTTGTTTTATTTTTAACTCAGTTTGTAAAAATTAAACGCCATCTGTATTCGGTAATTTCAATTGTCTCTTAGAAGGGCAGATGGTACTGCTGCGGTTGACTGGGAGAGATTGCTGCAGCTTTTTTTCGTTGGAGCGTGAACCTACTGTCGAGTTTTTAGATGATGAGGTGTTTCATACACTTGATGTTTATGTCTCCGACAGACGAAGGTGAGGTTGCTGGGTTTATTAAGGCCATCTCGTCTAAGGCTTCTGGGCATGGATGGAATTTCATGTAGTGTTTTGAAGTTGATTTCTGATAGTATTTGTGGGCCTTTGGTACATAGTATAAATGTGTCTTTTGTCCAGGGGGTTTTTCCAGATAAATTGAAGATTGGGAAGGGACCTAAGGATGATGTTAAAAATTATAGACCCATGTCTTTACTATCGGCTTTTGCCTTATGAATTTTTTAACATAATATCAAATCCTGACTCAGTCAATTTGGGTTTATACTCAATGGTGGTACAAAGAGAGCTGTTTTCAGCTCTGTGGAATATATTCTTAGGGAACTGGATAGAGGTTCAGTTGTTACGGGAGACGACAGGCTATATGTGTATGTGGAATGGTTGATGGAATCGTATGTGAGCATTTCTCTCCTTGGATGGAAATTGATAGGAGCGTCCCACAGAGTTCTGTGTTGGGCCCTCTGTTTCTAATTTATGTGAGCGATCTCCATCGTGGTGTCCCTTGTCAGTTCCTTTGTCAGTTTGCTGACGATACTTCATGTGTGAATGAAGTTTCTCTCTCTATACCTGACATTGCGGACTCTGTGTGTTTTTGGAGCAAGTTGAACAGTTTGACGTTAAACTGTGGTAAGACTGCACTTCTTGTAATGAAGGGTAGATCTGTGCGACAGGTGGAGATGACCAGATTCCTAGGTGTAACATTGGACCAATCTCTTAAATTTGGGCCACATATTGAGGGCCTTTGTTCCCGGCTCAACTCTGCCCTGTATGATATTGGAATATTAAGCATGCAGTGGATAATTTTGCTTTGAGGGTCTTTTATTTTGATCATATTGAGTCCAGGCTGTCTTAGGTTTGATTTGTTGGGTCTCTTCGCCTTTTGCTCGTCGACTTTTCCTTCTTCAAAAAAGGATAATAAGATGCATTGTTGGTGTTTCATTCATGACTTCTTGCAGGGGCTATTTTAGGGATCTCGATTTAATACCTCCGCCTTTTCTGTATGTTTTTAGATTGGTGTGCTTTATGAAGAGGAATCCGGAATACTTCACGAGAAACTCGGATCTCACAGAGTATTTCCACCAGATACAGTGACAGTCTCCGAGTTCTGGTTCATGATACTGTTTTTTATGAAAAAGGTGCTTCTTATAGTGCAATTAGGGCTTTTAATGCATTGCCGTCAAACTTTAAAAATATTAAAGATGACGCTATATTTGCTAATGGTGTTAAGTGTTTTCTTGTGGTTGGATGTTGCTATTCGGTCGAAGAATATTTTGATTATGGTAGGCGATGAGGTATGCGTGTTGTCTGGGTTATTGTATTATTATAATTATTGTATTTTATTACTATTGTGTTGCAATGAATTGTGGTTTGTTATTTATTGTTAGTTAATTTTGTCAATGTTCATGTCCTGATGGATTTTGAAATAATATTACTATTACTACTATTACTATTACATCTAGCAACTCATAGCGTGATTCTGCTAGCTGCCGTCCAAGGCTGGAATGTTGCAAACATTTGAATAAATGTCAAAAAATATAAACAATTTTATTTATTTTATTGTTTAACTGTTTAAAATCCATTTTTTGTGTGCTTTCATTGAAACAACCATTATTTATATTTCCTTGAACTGAAAGTGAAAATGAATGTTCCAAATTTTAAAGTATAATGGTGGTACATTTTATTGTACAACAAAATACATAGAAGTCATAAGATGAAAACAATAATAATACGGTCTCGGTCGGGCAAAAATAATTGCTAATCTTATTATTTTTAATAATGAAACTAAACCTTGTGAATGAGTATTTTGGTTTCTTCGTCAATCTTAAAAATAGCTCAAGTTAAATTATTATTAAATTATCTTGACACTCTCATTATAATTCAACAACAATGAACTGTAACTTTAGTATGCGAAGAATATATTAGAAGGTTATAGTTTAAAATACATGTAGAAGTTAACAAAAAAGAATGGAAGTGGTTTATTTTTAAAATGACCTAATTTTAAGAAGTATTTATAGAAAGTTAACAGCACTGTCCTATTAAGCTGATCTACGCAATATTAATAACACAAATCATCACCTACTACAGTGTTTCTAAACCTCAAGTCTGTAGGTATAGTTGACGAAGCAATCCTGTGGTTGGATTTCATGATTTGTTATAGAGCCGCTATTGATGTTAAAGGGAGGTTACTGAAGATCAATAATGAAGAAATAAGCCCGGAGATTTTTAAGCCAATGTCAACTGGAGTTGGCTTTGTATTAAAAATATGTCACAATCTCTACAAATAGTCCAGAATACTGAAAAAGAAATAAATTATTGTAAGTTTGGCCTTACCAAACCCTGTATTAGGAACCAATCAAGAAAGAATTACTTGTCTGGGGAACCCTAGTAAAGTTCCAAGAAGTAATTCATATTCATCTTTTGGACACTGATAGGTTTCTTATAAATCTTAGTAAAGTATTAGAAATTAAGTAACCAGTTACCCCATTTGCCTGTGAAGAAAATATAACGCACTCAAACTAAAGCAAGAGATTGGGCAGTGAAATTTAATTTGTTGTCACCACGAGATGGAAAACTTGGGCTAGATCTTCTAAGGAAATTCAGAGACATTTGCCACCACAGAGGAAGCTTGGGGACTAATCAAAGCGGTATAACACAAGATTAACACCAGGAATGCCAGTTCCATTAAGTAGCATCCAAGGCATTTACCTCTAACTAAATGGGAAAATGTTTAAGAGGTTTTGACTATGATGCACCAGTAAGACTTCATAGAACCTTCCAATAGTCCTTGATCTTCACCTATTATTGTGGTATCTAAAAATTATTTGTCTACCAAATCCTAAGAATACTGAACGATGTATCAGAGAAGGGCTGCTACAAATAGTCGTAAGAATAGTGCTTTTACAAAAACTGATACATTATGAAATATGAGGAACTCCAAATTATTTATCAAATTATATCTAGAGCACAGAGGGCAAAGTGTACAATAGAAAAATGAATTGTCATCTTTTAACGAAAATAACCAGCAGTGTGCCCCAAAGTTCCATACTGAGCTCAATCCTGTTTATCATATATTTAAATGATTTGACATATGGTATAGGCCCTTCTTTCATTTTCACGGCTGATACCATTGAACAGCTGAATCAGAAAAACAAATACAAGACTAGGAGAGGAAAAAATTGGTACAACATAAATAAACATAAATATAACAAATGAAAACATACAATTCTTAGGACTGCAAATCAACAATAAGCTAAACTGGATAGGCCATGTAGTGGAATTGAAGAAAAATCTCACTCTTTACGATAAGAAGAATATCAAAAATTGGAAACCCAATACAAACCCATGCATGGGTTGCATATTTCACCCAGTACCATAGTCTGTTGTCGTATGGTGTTCTTCTTTGGAATGAATCACCGGCAGCTTCACATAAAGCTATCAGAGGTTATAGTTGTTGTTTAAAGTCAGTAGACAGCTGCAGAGATAATCGAAAATAATGTAATCATTTCAAGAATGGGATTTAGTTAGAGTTTATTCTCAAAGATGATATGTCATCAAGAAGAACCTATAACAGCAAATATGTGGTCTATTATGTTTACAAAATAAAAATAATTGTCCAAGGGAACACATGTTTCTATATCTGATGAAAATATAGCTGGTAACTTTCGACCGATTTCAATCCTCCCATCCTTTTCATTGCAAAATATGTACATGCCCACCCGGGAGAGTTCAAGAGAAATAATGTCTCACATAATTACGGAACAAGATTTGGTGAAGATCTACAGATACCATATCACCGGATAAATAAAACTCATCAAAACAAAGATTACTGGGAATCTGTGATCTACAATAAGATTCCGTCGCACCTTAAGCAGCTTGGAATAAAATAATTTCCCAAGAGAACTGCGACATTACTTCTGCTGGGATCATACTATTCCATGGAGGAGTTCTTGGCGAGATGTGATGGATTTGGTTCATTTATATTAGTGTATGTAGGATGTTTGTGTTTTTTACTGTATGCTAAAGTATATTTTATTGTATTCTATAGTACTTCTTTTTTGTAGTACTTTGTGATATTTTTATTCTTGTATTTTCTTGTATTTTATTTATCATAAGTGACTTTACCATGTATTTTTATTGATGGACCAATAAATTTCAGTTTCAATTCAATATCAAACATGCAACTGTTTTATCGGCAAGGAATCAAAAAACTGCCTAATTGCTGTCAAAAAATAGTTAACAATGAAGGAGAATACATAACAGATTAATTAGTTTATTTGATATAGCTTTTTGAAATCACAAAGGCTGCACAAACTTATTCTTCTTCTTTGGTAATCATCAAGGGGATTTTTATTTTTGGGACCGCTGATCTGAATAATTGGCTATTGGTACGGCCAAACTATTCCCGAAGGTTCTTCAGCCATGAGTTTCGTCTCCTTCCTACGGATGTCTTTCCCTTAAATTTTCCCTGCACAATGACCTGAAGAAGCTAATACCTGTCTCCTGCCATAATGTGTCCCATATATAACAATTTTCTTCTTTTAATTGGATTACCTAATACAAGTAGATATTCCTTTTGGGCGTCATGACTAGAGGCACTTTTATTTCGGGATAATCAGAATTATGAAGGGGGTAGTGTGAGTATGACATTACCTTGTACATCAGAAATCATCAAATACACGGCCCTGCAATATTTCTGTTTTTATTTTAATGTAGATTTATATTTTTAACTTGCATATAATTTTGTTGAATAAAATTCTTTTTTTCTTTCAACTTTGATGGAAATTTACTTGTTGAAGAATTATCATCTCTATTGTGAGATATATCATTTAATGTATACTTTCGTTCTATCTTTACTGTGCTTTTTCCATTACGTATTTATATTTTTTAGCTGACTCGACAGGACTCTATTCAGTCTACTCCGAATACCAAGACTGCGAAATAATGTTTCACGTATCAACGATGCTTCCATTTACACCAAATAACCGCCAGCAACTATTAAGAAAGAGACATATAGGCAACGATATAGTCACAATTGTGTTCCAAGAACCTGGTGCTTATCCGTTTACACCAAAAGGCATTCGCTCACAATTCCAGCATGTTTTCATCGTGGTAAGAGCTATCAATCCATGCACTGAAAATACACATTACAAAATAGCTGTCAGTCGATCGAAAGACGTTCAAGTGTTTGGACCACCCATTAAAGAAGGTGCTGTATTCCCCAAGGGAAAGACTTTTGCAGAATTCCTGCTAGCTAAGGTGGTCAATGCTGAAAATGCAGCTCACAGATCTGAAAAGTTCGTAACGATGGCAACTAGGACCAGACAGGAGTATTTGAAAGATTTGGTTGCGAATTTTTCGACTACAACACCAGTGGATACAGGGCAGAAATTTTGTGAGTAATACCATAGAGTATTCTGTAAACATATTTGAGAAAGAAAGAATGTAACTTAGTTTTAAAAGGTATGAATGATTTATAACTGGAGGAATGAAACAAGGATGTGTGATTAAATGAAAAGCATGATGTTGTCCTTCCACAAAATTTTTATTATTTATGTAGCGACTGGTTTTGACCATTTAGGTCATCATCAAGTTAAAAAACATGTATTACATTATAAACGGAAATCAAACAATATAAATAAAACAAAACAATTACCTGAACGTGTATTCTTGGCAACATGAACACAGCGCTAAAGAATAAGCTAATGTTGGTTAATACCAACATTAGGATGATGGATGGAACTGGTAGGAAGTGAATGGAAAGATAGCATTAGATGAATGGTTTTGCGACTCATTAAGATTGTGGTTAGATTGGTATGGAAGCTAAGGTATATCTCTAGATTCTCCGTGATATTGAGTTTATGGCCTTTAGGGAGCAGATGTAAGATGAACAGATTTTCGGGATCAGGATTGTGATCGCAGGAAACAGTTTGGCTGGAAAACTGGATCTGTCGGTATTTTTCTGGATGCACCGAATGTGCTCCTTATATCTAGTCTGAAGTGACCGACCAGTCTGACCAATATAGTTAGCTCCACATTCACAGAAGAGCTTATATACCCCAATACTGGATTTGGGTTTGGTTTTATAAAAAAATAAAACAATTTTGTGAAAGAACAACATCATGCGTTTTATTTAATTATCCACAAAACAGCAAATTTCCTTTTTAATAAGGATGTGTGATGTTAATCTGTTTGGTCTTAAGATTTTTAGAATTTCTTTTATAATTTATTTATTTTTGTTTTTAGCAATATTTAGCAAGAAAAAGGAAAAGCTACGTCTGCGTTTCATTCCAGACATATGTCAAAGAGGTGCGATATTATGGCAAGTTTCGTTAGACGATTGCGGGCAGTCCCAACAGATCGACTGCTTCCTGGGCATATCTGTGGATAGTTTTGTGTTAATTGAGGAAGCGACGAAACAAATAGTGTTCGTAACACCTTGCAAGTCAATTTTGGGTTGGACAGTACAATCTTCTGACAGCATAAGAATATACCACCACCAAGGCGAGTGCATAAATATTCACATGCGCAACAACCATGATAGAGATGAACTTATGGAGGTGGTTGCAAGATTAAAAGCTGTAACGCATGGAGTTAATGCGAAGGAACTGACTTTAAAACGCAACATAATGGGGCAACTGGGTTTTCACGTGCAACCTGATGGAATTGTTACGTTGGTTGAAAGTCAAGGACAAGCATGGCAAGGTGGATTAAGGCAAAATTCTCGGCTTGTAGAGATTTGTAAAGTAGCTGTTTCTACGCTGACGTATGACAGCATGGTAGACTTATTGAAAACTTCTACGTGTGTTACTTTGACTGTGATACCACCTTCTGCGGATGGCATGCCAAGAAAGGGGTGCACCTTGCAAAACTGTAAGTACAATGAAGGTAACTACGAAGGCGATTATGAGAACGTCAGTTCGGATGATACGAAGAATAAGAAAGCTCCCCATGGTCAAAGAGCTGTTCCTGGTAACTTGAGGATATACGAAAGGAGTTTTTCTCCTCCAAGATCGAGCAACAGCTCGGGTTATGGAACAGGAAGTAGTAGCAAGTCTTTTTTGGCTGCTGATAGGTATCATGTTAATGAAGGAACTTTGACGAGTTCTTCGAGTGGGCAATCTTCCGACGACCGGTGGTATGACTTGCTGCAAGAAACATTTGATTTAGATGTAGGTGCTTGTTCTCCATTGCCCAAGTTAGGCGGACATGTCTCCAATAGAGTAAATGAGTTTAACAGTAAATATGTTTCGTCTTCGAAAAGCGGAACCCACCACAGTAACCAGTCCCAAATGCTTCCGGCCCATAATCATTTCCGCAGTCAAAACATGCAACACAACAAGGTGCATCCAAGTCATTCCTTACCATTGTCCCATATAAACTACACAACTTCTTTACAAACGGCAAATGACGATTTGGTTTACGACATAGAAAAGAACAATTTGCTTAAACAGTTAAATGATACAAGGCCGGAAAACATTTGCCCTCCCAGTCGAAGTACGAAATGTAGTGATTATGCTTCGTTATCCCAGTTTAATAATGATTTGTCGACGAGGAACACATACGACTCACATTCCATGGAAAATTCTATGAGTGAACGGTTATGTGGTACAGGAAGTGAAGATGAGCTATCGAACGCCAGCGGAAAATCGCCGAAAAGCAGACATAGACATTTGGGGAGCATGTCAAATAGCAACAGCAGGAATCAAAGCCCACGGTCGATGCACGCAGATGCAAAGTTACGACCAGGTGTTACAAATCGCTCATCAAATAGAAATAGTGCTAATTTAACTTCGAATTTTCAAGAAGAATTGATGCGTTTGATTGACCCCGATAATATTGAAACTGAACCCTTTTTAAACAAAGACATGACTGTTAATATGCTAGCAGAAAATGCAAATACTTCATTGTCCATGCATAATAATCAACCTGAAGTCATTTTGACGATGGCGAGACCCGCAACTGTGATTTCTAACACCAGTACGACTTCAAGTCCCCTTCCAGTAGAATTTAAGACTTCCAATAATGAGCGTCTATTGCAAGGAGGTTCATCTTCCAATAAATCGATGGTGGTTAGACCTGAAGCCCTACCACTTCCTGAAGATATGGATTGGCCGAGTCTTGTGGATACTGCTACCAGAGTGATGATGCAGGTTTCTGGCGACACGGATGCAATCTCTAATGATAGTATCGAAGCTAATAACCATTGGGAAACGGAGCCTACTAAAGACAACTCGAAAACCAGCAAGTAAGTTTGTTAATATTTTTTTGGCACATTTATTTTTTGTTTTTGCATTTGGTTGATGAGATTTAGAAGTTAAATAAATCATTTATCGTTTGCACAGAAATAGAATTTATTACTTTAATTATTTGGTTTCCAGCAACCATTTTTGACCTGAATTAAGTATATGTCATCTATACAGATTTTGCTAAAACTTTCGATAGTATTGATCACAATATCATTATCATAAAGCGTAAAATATTTGGTTTCTCTAGTAATTCTTTCATCTTAGCTGTCCTGCCGTTATTGATTTGTTTCTTCATCTTCGTTACTGTTCTGACATCATCTAGTCAACCTTAATGATTCATCGTAGGGTCTACTCTCGTTTTACTTTTTATGATTTAACTGATTCCATCAAAAACCATAAACTATAAATTGTTGATCTCAATCATGATGAGGCTTCTCATTTCTCTTGACTGGTTTAGACAGACTTCGAGACTCTTAATAACATCCATTTTAATATTAGTAATATTAAAGATCTTGGCATCAACTTGACTGTCAAAGTTCTTCTTAATTTCTACTCACATATTATCTAAATTACTGATTCTGCTAACTATATTTATCATAAGAAAATCACTAATTTTCAAGGATACAGAAATACATACATTACTGGTTTTATAAAGGTGTCCCAACAAGAGTGAAAAATTTAAATTTTAAATAAAACACAGTTTTTTTGAGAAAATATTAAGAAGATATTAATCTACACAAAATTGCCATTTTCACATTAAAATAAGAATTTGTTGCTTCCTTGGCCGTACATGAATGTGTTATTTTAATATTTGATAAATGATACAGAAATGAACTACGCATCGCAAAATGATGGGAAACAAATCGAATTGCAGTGGACACGTGTTTCTGTCATTAAGGCGTCATCAGCACTGCAATTGTTAGTAATTAGCTGTACCCCACGTATGACTACATATTTCATTCCTTGTAAATTTAAATGTTCAGTTCTCGAGCATGATGCGGAATGGATGATCCCGGACTCTCGGTCACATTCTGGCGAACAGCCGTAATGTTTTCTGCTGAACAACCTGGACAAACATATTTCGATGCTCTGACATCAATAATTGACCCAGTCTTCGCTAATTTTTCGATTTTTCTCTTCACAGTTGATGCACTTGAAACATTTTGATTACCAAAAATTGGACACAATTTGCGAATCGTGACAGTAAAACTTTCACCATTTTTAAAATAATGTTTAACAATAAGAATGCGTTGCTGTGTCGAAAAGCGATCCTTTTTTAATAATGGCAGACTGTCTACCATCTAACTATCATAATGGTTTGACTGTCAAAGCACAACAGCAAAAATGGCGCCAAATTTCAATTTTCCGCTCTTGTTGGGACAGCGTTTATTATGCATTTGTTCATTCTAAGTTAAAGTACTGTTACGCCATTTGGAATTATTTTTATAGCAAATAGGAAAAATCCAAATAGAATTCATAAAACACCTCCATTTACGTAAATGTCACATGTATCATGAAGAGTGATATTAATTTAGAAATGTTATGGTAATTATTTGGAAATGTTTGAAATAGCTTAACAAACGGCCTTGCCTGTTCTGTTGTCAGAGCAGTCCAACAACTTCCATCAGCCAGAGGCCCTAATGTTCACTCAATACGAAAAATGTCTGCTATAGGCATTGTAGCTATGGAACACAGAGGTTCATGTAACGTGATTTTTCGAGATAACATGCCATGTCATTCAGGGCTGAAAACGATTATTAATAAAACTTTGTTGCACCTAGGGCCTTACTGTCCAATTTAAAATCCCATTGAGACTATTTGGACAAAAATCAAGAACTACTCTAAAACTCACAGTCAAGTTCCCATTGTAGCAGCTCCAGGTGTTATGGAACAATGATTGATCTACTTTAAGCAGACTATAGATCAGGCAAAAGATACCATAGTAAATAGTTTCATTTCATCCTTATTATACCGCTTTGCAATTTTTAATTAATATTAGGTTGGCACATATGAAATGTCGGATTTTTTTGTCATTTTATGTTGATACTACTGAGTTAATTTTCTAACCTAAATTGTTAGAAGTGACAAGTAGATAAATACATCTGTGTTTGTTGTACGTGTTGGTATTACATTGGTATTTATATTACATTAATAATTATAAATTCCACAATGTCAACTAATGAGATATGCATCGTAATTCGTTATGAGCTCAAACTTAGACACAGTGCAGCTGATGCAACTAGTAATATTAAAAGTGTGTACTGTGAGACTTCTGTAAGTGAATAAAGCGTTGGTTTAAAAAATTTCATGGTGGAGATGAATCGCTGGAAAATGAGCCTCATGGAAAGCTTCAAACTAAAATTGATAATGATGTTTTGAAGACCTTGGTGGAAGAAGATCCAAGTCAAACATCTTGAGAACTTGGATATAGAATGCAAGTTGATCATAACACAATATTACGACATCTCCAAGCCATAGATCAAGTCAAAAAGTTGGAGCGACTTAATGCATTTTCATCACATCCTATGAGAAATAACCCTGAACCATTTCTGAATAGAATAGTGACAAAAAATGTATACCAGGTCTGTAAATATGAAACCTGAATTTGCTCATAGATGGCTCTAATTGTCAATCTAGTGACTGTCAAACCACATCATTGGCGTCTTTTTCTTGTGTTTACATTTGTCATAGCGTTGAACATGTTGAATTTTGTGCATGAAAACTACGATTTGTGGACAGCATTCATTTTCCGTTACCTTTTGAAGAAAACTACTGCAAAGTCGCATCGAATGCTTGTCGAAGCTTACGGTGAGCATGCTCTTAGTAAATCACAGTGCATTGAGTGGTTTAAAAAATTCAAAAGTGGCGATTTTGACGTGGAATAACGTGGAAGACCACCGAGAAAGTTTGAAGACGCTGAATTGTAAGCATTGTTGAATGAGGATGACGCTCAAACGCAACAACTCGCGGATCAATTAAATGAGAAATGAGAAGCCGTCTCCATACGTTTGAAAGCCATGGTAAAGGTCCAGAAGGTGGGAAAATGGGTTCCAGATGAACTGAATGAAAAACAGCAGGGAAACCGAAAAACCAGCCAGGTACAAAAGAAAATCATTTCTCCATCAAATTGTGACTGGCGATGAAATATGGATATATTTTGAGAATCCTAAGTGTAAAACATCATGGGTAACTCCAAGCAAACCAGCGACATCTACTGCAAGGCCAAATCGCTATGGACGGAAGACAATGCTGTGTGTTTGGTGGGATCAGAAGGGTATTATCTATTATGAGCTGCTAAAACCTGGCAAAACTGTTAATACTGAACGCTACCGACCACAAGTGATGGATTTGAACCAAGTATTGCGTGAAAAACGACCAGAATATCAAAAGAGGCAACACAAAGTGATTTTGTTTCATGATAATGCACCATCGCACACAGCAAATCCGGTCAAGGAAACGATTGAGGTTTTTAGATGGCAAATACTTTCGCATGCGGTTCACTCACCAGACTTGGCTCCATCCGATTACTACTTATTTGCATCGATGGCACACGCACTTGCTGAGCAGCACTTCTCTTTTTACGAAAATGTACGAAAATAGCTCGATGATTGGTTTGCCTCAAAAGAGCTACAGTTTTTTCTGCGTGACATCCACAAATTGCCAGAGAGATGGGAAAAATGTGTAGCTAGCGATGGGCAATATTTTGAATCAAATATTTTTGACCATTTTCATACAATAAATGTATATTTTCTATAAAAAAATTCCAGTTTTATATTTACTGACCTGGTATTGTACGACAACCGTAAGAGATCAGCTCAATGGCTAGATAAGAATGAACCCCTAAAAAAATGCTCCAAAACCTTCACTACATCCACAGAAGTTACTGTTTACAGTTTGGTGGAGTATACATGGTGTAATTGGTAATTTGTTCCTATCTCGCGGCGAAAGCATAACAGCAGATAAGAATTGCCAATATATTGAAGAAATGCATGAAAAATTGAAAATACAGCGACCGGTGCTTATAAATCGGCAAGGACCTATTCTCTTACATGATAATGCAAGGCCTCATACATCACAAAGAACTGTTCAGAAACTTAAGAGCTTAATTATGAAATTCTACAATGTTCACCCTATTCACCAGATTTATCTCCAACCGACTTATCACTTTTTCAAACACCTGGATCACTTTTTAGGGGAAAAGTTTTTAAAAACGAAGAAGAAATTAAACAGTCAAAAACTTTAATGGCTCGAATAAAACAGATTCTTTCCAAAATGGTAGTTACGTTCCTGTAAATCGTTGGCGAAAGTGTATTATTGTAAAAGGAGACTATTTTGATGAATAAAAGTCTGTTTTTTAAGAATTCTGTGAGTTTATAATTTTTCCTTATAAAATCCGACACGGATACGTATGCACCAACCTAATACTATTCTCATAGTTATGATTGACGCTTTCTAAATTACAATTTTCTATCTGAATTCCAATTGACAATTTCTGAATTACAATTTGCCAATCTGAATTACAGGTGACGTTTTCTGAATTTCCTTTGGGAAAGGTTTTGTAGTGTAGTTTGATTCCAAAAGTACTCTTGCTTTGATAATTTTGTATCATTTCAAATCTCATGTTCCCAAAATTAAAAAGAAACACATTCCGCGTTTTTAATTTTGCAATATCTTCTGATACACAAAAGAGATCAGCAATCGAAAAATAAGTGTTTTTTCAGTTTATTGGTTGTATCAATTTGTTGCTGCATTAATCTTATAAAGATCTTAAGTTCTAAGAACTTATATGAATCAAATTTTGGTTTTCTTCAAGCCCTTGACTAATATTAACCAAACTATTTCTATCATAAAATGTGCAGCCCTCCCGAATCCATATTAGATCAATTGACCAACAGCTTCAATTTTTTCAGGTGTTCTTGCCATTAATGGACATCCTGACCCGGGAATCATTCTTATCTTCGCGACCACCTCGGAATTGAAAGAAAATTTTGGATTGTGATAAAGATTTTTTTCTTACAAATTTTATTTGTTTTTTTTTTGTGATCATCTAGCGTTTACTTCATATGCTTTGATATATTCAGGTTTCTCAGGACTCTCAGAATTTTATGTTTTGAACACCATTGTTAATCTCAGAATGTGATTACTTTATCTTATTTCATTTTATAAATGTCCTGAAATATGTTAGTTCTTATGGTATTTGTATTCTCTTATATTATTTATTACTATGTTTGAATGATTAAATAATGTTTGGAAAGCTATGCCATAATTGTATGTTTTGAATATAGACTTCTTACTTAAAAATCAGCATGTATTGGAACCTTGTGGGCCACTGTTTTGGGTTTATATCAGTTCGGTACAGAATTTACTTTTAGTATTACTTATAGTTTTACTGTTTATAGTTTTTACATATTAACTTAAGGTGCATTCGCTCTTTTCTATGCTACAACTTCCAAACCAAAATTATGATATGTAACAGCATTGGACGGTAAATATATTGATAAAGGTCTATAACATGTATTGGAATTGCTAGAAAGATGTGAAAATGGCGTAAAACAATTATTGTTTTGAAAAATTGTTCGTGTATAAGGTATATTTTAGATTTTGGTTTTGAAGTTAAAAGTAATATGAGAGAGATAGACAAAAACTCTGGCCTTAAGATTTTTAAGCTAAACCAAAATTAACTTTTTTCTCCAGTTAAATAAAATATAACCAGTTTTAATTGCATTGATATTAATCATATTTATTTGATGGTTTGATTTTGAAAAATTACTTATAAATTTAGTCAGGCTATCTGAAGTCTTGGTTTTCTTTAAAAAAAAGCCCAATTTGAATAGCATCGAATCTACAATGTCATGAATAGTGGACATTTTTTATATAATAACCTTAGATAGTTTTTTATCTTCATTATTAATATTAATATTGTTAAGTGGTCTTTGGCTTTGTTACTTTTTTATAATAAACAATTTTTAATTACACATTTCTTTTTACACTTTTATTGAAACGTCCAAATAACTCACACTTTCAATAATCCAAGCCAGGAGTTTTGATTGGACTGTCTTGGAGTATTGAAGACTACCAGTGATATCTTAAAGTAGTACTTTTTAATTTTTCCTCTCTATCAGGTAAACACGGTGGGAAAAGTTTGTTGAATGTAACATTGCACATTTTGACGAATAAAACTTCATTTTAAATTAAATAATAGCTGTCTCGTAGCTCAGTGGCTAAGTACTAGGCTACTAAGCGTGGGGTCTCGGGTTCGAATCCCAGAGGCAGTCGGCTTTTTGTGATTCCGGAAAAGTTTTTGTAGTGCTCGTCTTCCGGGGGAGACTAAAACTGTGGGTCCTGTGTATTGTAGGTAAAAAGAAGACCACGTTCACGCACGTAAAAGAACCCAATTCCAGTTGGAACACTGGATGCGGTAAAATTCCCAGGTGAGGGAACCTACCTTATCTCTGGCGTCGGTGATAGGCCATAGCAGCGGAAATAGCCCAACTTCAAATAAACAGATAAAAAATTAAATAATATTGTTATATTATTGATATCAGAAACCGATAGAACTAATTTATTAATTTACCTAATATATTTTACTTGTAAACCAAAAATTCACTAAACATTACTAAGGAAAGTACAGTGAGAGCCAAAATGATTTAATCATTTTTAATAGACAATAACACATTAATTAATTCAAATTCAGAAATAACTTAAATGGCAACTTAAAGAGTAGTAATGGGAGTTCTATTGTTTGAATATTGTGTGAATTAAATGTCTGCTTCCCTGCTCCTCACATTCTTCTAAACGACAGATGAAATCGGCCAATAGGTTCGATTTCTTCCCAGATGTTTCTTTTGAGCTTCTTGTATTTCTAGACTTACTCTTGAATATTCTATGCTTCTATTTATCCCTAAAGAAATGTGTTGGATCGTAATATCAGGAGATCTCAAGGGCCAATCAAGATCATTCTTGCAGTATGACAGGTTGCACCATATTGTTGAAAAAGAAAGTGATTTCTTCCTCCTTCAATTTGCAGTGTAACCAATGTCTGGAGAATATGTGCATTTCGATGAAAAGTGACTTTCACCGTTTTCTTCAAATGAGCCGATAATTTTTGAAGATAATGAGTCACATTTGGGGAATATATAAGCCTTTTATAGATGGCATACATGTTTTTGATAGCCAAGTAACAAAAATTGTGTTTATTTACTGTGCCATATAAAGTAAAATGTACTTCGTTATTCATGAAAAAATATTATGCAATATCTGGTTTCTCATTTCACAAAAAATTTTGACAAAACCCAATATGGTATTTAAAATGGCCCGTCATCGAAATGCTGGTAGGAGACAACCGCGAGTTTGTTTACTTATACGTAAGTTGTAGTACGAATATTTTTAATTATGCGATGCAACATGGATATTGATGCTTACCTCTCGTAGTCAACCAGACCTAGACTCTAAGCATATATACAAAACATATGGTGCAGTATGTGTTCGGGGTGCATAAGTAGAACTCAGTGTCACTGAAGACGAGTGGAACTCAGAAATGTATCTGGCACATAGTTTCCCTTCCGGCATTTTTTCTGCATCATAGGTTGTTGTTTCTAATTATTAAATATATATTCGTACTGCACCTTACTTATATGTAAACAAACACGCGGTTGTCTCCTACCGGCATTTCGAAGCATAATAATACCAATAAAGTATTATTTACAATAATCAGTTAACTTCTGTATCATTGCTATTTTGTATGATTGAAAATTTTGTGCAGTATTCTTCGGGCACTTGGTGATAAATTGAATGCTACTGCATCGTCTAAATTATAGTTTCCCAAACTTTTTTGGCTCACAGCTGGTTTACTTAAATAATTAAAAATTTTAGCGTCTTATTATCCACTTACTCCTCAACGCCCCCCTCTACCCCTGGGGCCAGTAAAGCTCTTCCAAATACCTCTAGTGCCCAGGAAGAGGGGAGGTAACACCCACTTTGGGAAACAATGGTCTAAATGATCGATTTGGACTACAGAGAATTAATTGTCTCACCCGATCTTCGCAGTTAATTTGCTTCTCTCAACTAACCCATTATTTATTTCGCCACTTCTTCAATCTGAAGCATCATGAACATTAAATTGGATATGAAATAAATGTTGGGTTTGAATGATTTTTACAAAATTTTGAAAACAAAATATTTGTTGCTGTTTATTCCAAGGCACCTTTTTGCAAATTGTCATAATGTCTCTAAAGCCTCCTCTTTCGATTATTATTCGAAATTTAGCGATTGATACAATATATTTTATGTTATTATCTTTTGATAACTAAATATTACTAAACATACCTAGAGATCATGCTCAATGAATATTTTTAATGGAATCGGCAATCATTGTGGTGTTTCAGGCAAAAATATAATGATAACTAATGGAGGTTATTCTGCTCTTCACGGGGTATTAGAGTAGAACATCCATGGCACCAGGCTATATGACTGCCATGGCAGTTACTCTGATAAAGAATGATGAAGAGATTTTCATTAAATAGAGAAAAAGTTTGCATTTCCCAATCACTTATCTCACATCTTAAAAAAAATCTTTTCCATCACCAGATCCAAAATCTTTTGACATCACTGAAATTTACTATCTACATTTAAAATATTAAGATACATAATAAATAATAACTTTCAGCGTAACCTCAAGCGTAAGTGTACCAGAATTACAAAATCACTTGAGTGATATGATATCGAGGGAAACGAGACGCCGTTTGTCATTGGAGAACGAAGTAAGGCGGCTTAAGGAAGAAAATAGGGATCTACAAGGTCAAAACCGAAAGCTACAGGACCAAAATCGAAAGCTACAAGAACAAGCCAATGGCGCCATTCAACAGCTAAGAAAATTCACCGAATGGTTCTTCAAAAACGTACAAAGACAGTAATATATATATTTCAGTTGTTTAACTTGTTGAATTTTCTATCGTGAAATCGTTCGCCGACTTCTTTCAATAGTCGATTTGTTTTTACAATCTTTAGGTATAATTTCAGTAGCAAAAAGATATCCGCTCTGTTAAGGGTCTTATTCATAACAATTGTTAAAAGTTTTCCGTACTTCTTTTATGAAAATGGATTTTTTGTTCATTCTGCCTCCGCTGCTCCAATTCCAGAAGGTTTTGGCATTTTGTATACTAAGATAAGAACATTATTTTTAATGATAATGGAAACTTAACCTTTCAGATATCTTTTTGGTGAAATTTGACTCTTCAAAGTATTAATTACACTCTAAAAAAAATTAATTTTCGTCAATTAGAAATAAAAATATTGTGATAGCTTTTTCACATGCAAAGATATATTCAATAGTATTTTTATGGTTATGTATGTTTCTTAGACTTAGTAGCGTAGCTTTATGTACTATAGTTTCGACAGAAGTGTATAAAAAAATTAGAGTTTAATATTAACAAACGGGACCGTCCGAAAAAAGAGAAAAATTTTGCTGTTACCAAATATACTTCCGAATAGTGTGTATTTAATAATGAATAACGCTAATATTTTATAAATATAATTATTACTATTAATAATCTTTATAGAAGGAAAAAAATAGCAAACGATTATTAGACTTCATAAAATACTATAATTATAAGAACAGTTTCTTCAAATCATAATTATTAAATACAGTTTAAGGTTTATAAAGTATTATGCATTGCATATAGAAGTTTATTTGATAATATTGTATTGTGTTGTAATATTTATATTTCTAAAAGTATTTAAATATAAAACATCGTAACAATATTTAATATTGCTTCCATGGTCGCCAGTGTAGAATAGTTTTGGCAATTTTATTTCCGACCACGTTAATAGCAGAATATGCTGAACGCCGGAATGAATGCTGCAGACAAGGTGTTTCGAAGAATATCACTTCTCATCAATACAACTGCATCTCCTATGCAGCTCAGCCTCCGTACAATATGCTATTCAGCTTTGTTCATATGAACTAAGTATCTAATATAATCATTATCTTTAGATACTTAGTTCATATGAACGAAGCCGAATAGCTTATTGTATGGAGGCTGAGCTGCATAGGGGATGCAGTTGTACTGATGAGAAGTGGTATTCTTCGAAACACGGTGTCTACAGCATTCATTACTGTGTTCAGCAACTTTTGCAATATGCTATTATTAATGTGGTCGGAAATAAAATTGCCAAAACTATTCTATCATAACAATATCTTATGATTAAAATTAGTTCTACAATAGGTTGTACTTCCAATTTTCAACTTTTATACATACTCATATTATGGTTAAATTAGAATCAAGAATTGAAACCGTGTATATAGAGCCTTCTCCAGTGTAACTAAAAAATAGGCAAAGCAGTCTGTATTCTCTGAAGAGGCTCAAAACGCACATTAGTAATGTCAAACTATAATCGAGGTATCATCAAATAATATACTGAATGAGGAAATTAATTATTATTTTTTTTAATTAAATATTACTTAAGTCTACAAAACGATTCCCCTTGGCTAGCACACACTTATTCCTAAATCTATATAGCTTCTTAAAACAATACTGGAAATCATCTTTCGTGAGTTCATTTAACCCCTTAAAATACGAATTTATTCTGTATTTTCTGCCCAAAATTAATCGAATTTGGTTTAGAATGAATACTGCGGTATAATTATTTTAAATGGAATGGGGAGGCAAGACGAATGATTTAAGGTGTATAAATTTTGAAATTTTTTTTTATTGGTATTCTAAACACTTTATTGACTTTAGGACAGACAGACGGTTGCTACATTGTATTTTTCAAAAAAAAAATGCAACCTTTGATAAATCAAAAACTGTGGCAACATTTCACATATTTGATCATACCTCATATTTCTGTTACCATCTCATGAGATACATCATCATGTTCCTTAACAGGTTGACTGCCGACCTATATTTTAAGATCGTGGCTGACGCCAAAATGATTTTTTAAATATTTCATTCGTTTTGCAAAATATGAAGTAAAAGTAGTCCATGAAGGATATTAGTGTTTTGTTTTTTGTCTAAAACGTAAAAAAACTGCACTCCAAGCGGAGTGGTCGGCAATCACGGATTGGTGTAGTAGTAGTAGCGTCATATAATATCCCTAACGGGGTTGGCTCACCATGCCCCTTGTTTCTAATCATCACCTTCCGATTTCGTCTTTTGTGGAGTCTGCAATTATGTCTTGAGGAAGTTTCCTCTTAAGCCTAGTATGTATCATTCGCTCTCCTAAGGTGTAGTGGACTGCACCAGGGCACTCTGACAGCTTTTCATGGAATTTTCCCAGCGATCCCTTAATAAATTCGAAGATGGTGGGGTAGGTATGTTGATTACTAAGTGTAGTTGTGTATTTCTTATGAACGTTAGCTGCTATTCGCAGGATCTTATTTGGAGGGCTTAAAGTTTTTTAATGTTTGATTTTGACGCTGAACCCGAAATGATGCACGCATATGTCATCATTGGATTTTTGTAGATGAGAATTCTCATTGTTGAGTTCCGGCTGATGATGGGATAGAGTTGTGCTAGTCTAGCTTGGCTTTCCTTTACCTTTTGTGGAACGTGGATTTACCAGATTTGTCAAGATGCACGCCAAGGTATTTCACAGCTTTATCTGCTGGATTCTATTCGATTTACACTTCATCGATTCTAATATTTAGGGCATTATGGGATATCTAATTATAAATATTTTTGTTTCACACTTAGAGCTATTAAGCTCCATACTCCATTGTCTGAACCATGTTGATTATATTTGTACCGGTTGTTGGAGTTCTGATGCCGCTGTGTTTATACTATCGTGTTGTGTTAGAATTGCGGTGTCATCTGTGTACATAGTGAGCGTTGTCATGTTTTCTAGCTGCGGCATGTTGTTCATGAAGATATAGAATAAAATCGGTCCCAGTATTGACCCTTGTGTGACTTCTGCTTCATTGGGTCGTGTTGTGGAATATTTCGAGTTTATTCTGATTTAGAATGTGCGGTTTCGGAGGAATGGTGTTAGTGTGGCCGTCAGGTGCGTAGGAAAATTTATGTTGAGTATTTTGTACACCACTCCGTCTCTCCATATGCTGCCAAACGCCTTTAATAGATCTAGAAAAGCTGTTGCCGTGTGCAACTTATTCTCGAAACCTCTCTCGATTTCTTTGGTAATTCATAAAAGTTGGTAGAGTGCTTCGCTCTGAATCCAATCTGGAAAGTAGGAATTATTTTGGTTCAATTTTTTGGTTAGTCTGACTAATATGGCCTTTTCAAATAGCTTTGAAAGACTTGAGATGTGTGCGTGTTTCCAGGTCTCTGGAAACTATCCTTGTCTCAGGCATGCATTAAATATGATTGTGGTGTAAACTTTGGCCTTTCTGCTCATATTTTTGAGAATTATGTTTGGGATTATCTTTTTTATGTGTCAAACACTCCGAACGGAGTGTACACGTATTTTGTGTTTAAAAAATAACAAAAAGCATTTTCGAACTCAAAAACACCTTTTTAAACATTTTTGTGATATTCTTCAAAATACTGGAGGCAAAAACCAGGTTGTCCAGGGCATATTTTGCATTCATACACTGTTTGCTTCCATATGTTCTTCTGCCTGCATGCTTTGCATTCTTTTCTGCCATTTTTTTTTTATTCTTTAGTGCCTTTTGTTTCTTTAACTGTTTTTTCTATTTTAGTAATGATATGGGCAACATGCGTGCGAAGAGTAGAGACTTTTGGTAAATCGATAATGGTCCGGCTAGCAAACTCTTAATTATATCTAATCGAAAGTCGTATAGGCGTAAACGATCGGACTGGGAATACTTGTTGTATATGAAATGTGCACAGCACATGTACACACAACTTCTTGTATCATCGAATGGTTTTACGATCGCAAGGATAGCAAGCCATCATCTGTCTACTCCAGACATTAACTCAATATAACCACTTAAAGCTGCAGGCTTTTCAGATTCTGTTTCTAAAAATTACGTTTGTCACGCCATTTTCGAACATGTACTCCACCTCTTTTGGATGATTTTTTCTGCCAACTCTTAGCGTTCAAGTACAATATGTATTTCCCTGTAGCAGCTTGGTAGCCAACTCAACACTATTATACAAATTATCTAGATACACAGCATGTCCATTTTCATACCTTATTTCTCTTCAAGTTAACCCAAAATCATCTTATCTGTATGTCCGGTTCCGCTATAAACATCTATAGAACCTTCATAAACACGAAATTTTAAAATCAGGCCATTTGACTCTGTGAGTATATATAACTTTATTCCATATTTATGGTGATTATTTTTTATATATTGCTTGAACTGCAACGACGACCACGCAAAAGTATCAGATTCGTCCAATGATAGTTCTCTTCTGGGGTAATATGACATTCATTTTTGTATAAAAAATCTACCACAGATCTCTTTCCAAGATGATCTGCTGGAGATGTTTCTGGAGTCGTAAAATGCAAGCATCTCAAAATAATGAGAAAAACTATTTTGTGACATATATTTTTTAAAAACAGGAATAGCAAATAAAGGGTCAGTTTTCGTCATCAGTTACATCTTTCCAAGTAGTGATACGAGATTTTGCAGATGTTACTGGGCGTAACAAAACCTCAACTGCGTAAGCATTAGTTTGTTCTTCAACAGTTTTTAGGAAATCGTCGTAAACGATCATTTGAAAAAAATCAATTTGTGTGCCGTGTCCTGGAATTGGCACCAATAATTTTTGAGTTTTCTGAAACACAACACAGCTGTGTTACTCCATTTTTTATGATCAGAGCTTGGTACTGCTTGATTTGTATTTGCAAGCACATTGGGAATATTAGTATTATCTTTTGACTCAGAGCTTGAACTTGATTCACCAACATCCAAATAAGGAGTAAATTCATCACTGCTGTCATTCTCTAAAATAATAATAACTCATCATCAGTTAACTTCTTTTTTTTATATATAATGTTTTTTTCTTAAATAGAATATCTTTCATTAATGCCAGAAGGCCTCTGCTTTATTTTCCATTTTTAAATCTCAAATTATAGTCACGCCGAAAAAAAAAAACCAAACCAACAAAAGCACGTGTTAAAACAAACTCTTTTCGACAATGCAGCAAACAGATACATGATTAATAGCCAACGCCAATGAAATACTATAGCAAGGAGTTGTAACGTAAGCTCCACTCCGATCGGAGTGATCGGCGCTACTGAAGGAAGCGATGCACTTCGATCGGAGTGATCGGCATTCAACCTGTTAACATCTAGAGTTACAGAAGAAAAATTGACTTATAACATTTTAATATACATGGCATCTAAGATATGTCAAGCTTTATATGATTTTTTTTACTTGTTACAAAAGTTCTTAATTAAAATGAATGTTTAATGATTTTTATCAATTTAGATCGTAGAATAAGGATGTAATTTGAACACCAAGAGAAAAAGTGTGTGATATTGTGGCCTCCAAGATCATAATTATTATATTATAGACTAACATTTCTTGAGGAAACGTATTGTTGTATTATACCTTTTTAATTGTTGATTGCAATTCACTTTTAACAATTATATTGAAGAGATTAGCTTACGAGCAAATGTAAAATTTTCTAAATAGTTTAAAAAGTAAAAAACTTGCATTTGCTATTATAATATCTTGTCTTCCATATTTAAAACATAATTGTACACGTTCAAATTTTGATGCGAGTTTTATAATTCTTATTATTGTAAAAAAAAGAAATTTTAATTTTTATCAGGATTTTTGTTTATTTTTAATTTCTATATGTTATGCATTATTAGACCAAAAAGAAATAATGTTTATAATTTACTCACGTATATATATTATCTCTTTTGCTTTTATTGTAATTTTATTATGTTTAATTATTCATGTTATTTTTTTAATACACAAAACGTTAAATGCATGAAGGGGATTTTTTTAAATTTTATATTTGTCTTTTTTTTTTGATATTTTAAAGAAAATGCGCAAAACTTCATAACTATAATACAGACTGATTTTTACTTTTGAAACAAAGATATGTTGGTACAGTCCAGTGTACATTAATTAATTTATTAAACATAATTGGCTTTAATAAATAAGTCACGCCCCTTTTTGATATATAAAAATAAATAAAATTTTCCTATTGTAAATATACTTTAAAATGCATATAATAAATTAAAAAAAATTGAGTTTTTAATGTTTATATTTTTAGAATGAACTTTTATAGGAGACGTATTCTTTGAATACAAAAAGACAAATTGGCACTGAATATTCGTTACTTATGAAGAAGAAAAAACGGTATTATAATATCGTAGATGTCATTCCATGAGAGTGTGACAAACATGTTTGTATTGTTAGCAGTAAATAGTTACCATATTGTTATATATCTTATTTTTATTATTATATGTATTTCTTCCACATTTGTATTTATTTTAAGTGCACTTCTAATGCATTTACAATTTTATTATATATGTACGTTAAAAAAACAGAATGTATTATTACTTTAAGTATTATAGAATAAAATTTATACGTTTATATTTATAAAAAAGTTTCATTTGAGATTTTGGAGTGGACTTATATAATTGACAAATAAATTAAAACTGAATTATTTAAGGCTCAAATCATTGATAATCTTAATTTTAGCCATATAGGTGGCTTCAGAGATCAAAAAAGTCTCAATAATCAACCAATTGGAGACCAACTTCAGTTCAACAAAACTCTCTTATGAATATTAATACATGTGAAACCTTTCTTACCCTACTTTCAAAGTGTTTATACAAAATTGAGTTATGGAGGAAAATCGACTTGTGAGGTTTTGTTTATCAATATTTGAGTCATCACATCCACCCAAATCTTCCAGAAACTGGAAGAACCAGTATATAGTGGGGTTTATAACTAATAGAAAGCAGTTCCATGTTTATTAAATTGAATTGGAATTTGCTGAATGCGCTTACCTTCAGTAACATTTTGAGTTTCTTCATCAAATATATTCATAGAGTTCCAATCATTATTTTTTGCTTCAGGTTTGTCAATAGTCTCGCAAATAGCCTGAAGTATTTCACGATCCATTTCAGCAATTGCTGTTGTTGCATGGGTCCCGTGATTATTAATGAAAATAACTTAATGCAAACTGGAGGCACTATAGTCCTGGTATTTGTGTCCGGTACGAAAGTTTTCTAAAAATTGCACAGGCAATACTACTTGTATGTTATATTTTATGTTGAAAGACCTTTTGAATGTTTAAATGCTCAAGACGTAAATTATTTAGTGGAGTGGACTTGTATTTTGAGCTCGTTGGTTTTTTTAGTAGATTTAAAATAATACATGTATCAATTTAAATAAGTCTGGATCTAGTAACTGCCTTAATGGTGAAACATTATTTCTACACAGGAATACCTTTATAAATATTAGGTTTCTGCTCCTGGCTGTTTCCATCCCTGGGTATGAGGAAGGATAGGAAGAATTTTGGGTAAAAAAAGGATTAGAATGTCACTTATTTTCTTGCTTCTGGAGAAGGTAATCAAAAATATGTATACCCACTAAGGCACCACAGAAGTGCTCCAAACTTTCACTTGCAACACGTTTAACTAAATTATCATAGACTTTTATTTGAAGTTTATTTTTTGCAATCCTATGAGGCTTATTCTGTGATGAGAACAGAGGTCTCGTGAAAAATATGGAATAGTCGTCTTATAGAAAACGATTGACTAATTTCCACTATGGTCTGAAGCACATTGAGGTTTAAGGCAGAATCAATCGGGATTTAAAACAGACTGAACATGCTAAAAATTGCCCTTTTGGACACTTCCAACAAGACTTGCGTTTAATAATAGCAGTCTTCCTGAATAGAGGAGTCTGTTAGATATAAGGGATGTTAAAATGCCGCTGCATAGATATTTCTGGAAGTATCTCATAAATTTACCTTTTAAAAACTTATCTCCATTGAACGTCATTATTTTACCAGATAAAATTTAAAAAATAAAGCCGCCTCATCAGCAAATTTAAAAAATAAAGCCGCCTCAATAGCATTTTTAATTAAGGGTGGAGAATTTCATGTACCCAATCAGTTGCGATACTTTTTTCAATGTTCGCATAAACGCTTGTCAAATAATGAAAACTCATTGATTTCGTCTTTTATATTTTTCTAACCATCCGTTAGACCCAACAGAATTTTTCTTGAATAATTCGGCCACTAATCGGCAAATTTCGTTGCCAGGCATTACAAATGTCATGGCATCATCTAATTTTGAGTTTATTTTTTTTTTCACCTGTAATATGTCGAATTTCTCAATACTTTTGCTTTAATTTGTACCCTTTTTTTTAACCCGACAATATTACTGGGAAAGCCTATTTCTTTTACAACCTAACGTATTTTACATACTTTCTCAATCGCCTACAGTTTTTCTTTTAAAGTTAAATACTTAATTTTTCTTTATTCATTTTAATAAGGGATGATAAGCAACACTGTAATAAATAATCATCGAATTATCATACTTAGTAACCATCGAAATTAAAACAAAAGCTCTAAAACTTCGATGTATGTTTGACCTTCAAAATGACTATTTTTATTGTTTGTCAACTGTTGACAGACAAACAAAAACAATTGACAATACCCTACAAAACTATGATATATCATATTATATTTATTGGACTATCAAAACTGCGTTACAATCTTAGACACGTCAATAAAATAAAGAAATAACAATAAAATTACAAAACACAATCAAGGTAGACTACAGCACTTTACAAATTCACAACAAAAAAATGACAAGCAGAGCATTGTACATTCTGATTACCATAAGACGAACAGCAGTCTTGGAGTCTGTGTGAGTCTATTAATATTTTATTCCTATTTCTTGTGTGGTAATTATGAATATCTGTGTGGGTTGATTAATTGTTACAGTTTTTATGGGTTTCCATAATATTTGCAAGCCAAATCATTGAATGCAATATAAGAACGTATCTTTTAAATAATGGCACACAATGCTCCTTCCAAGCTGCTCGGGCTACAGCCCTGACCGCCATCTTCTGCAGAACAAACACCTTCTGTAAATGATATTGCGCTGCAGATCCCCATGCACCACAATAGAAGTGTCATCCGCGAATAAAAATGCCCACTAACACTTTCTGGCATGTCATTTATCGCAATAAGAAAATGCAGCGGTCCCATTATGGAGCCCAGGGGCACACCCTGACTGGTAGACAACTCTGCACTCAGACTTACACCGAAGAATACTCTCTGAACACGACCCTGCAGATAAGATGTCATAAGGGCTCGGCAATGAAAACCGTAGTGTGTCAATTTGCGTAAGAGGATCTCGTGGGACACATAGTCGAAGGCCTTACTAAGTTCCAAGAAAATCCCCTCAACTGTCTCAGAGTTCTCCCAGGCCTCCACCTCATCCACAAAAACCATTATGGCATCCATAGTAGAGCGATTCTTTGTAAAACCATATGGATCTCTGTATATGAAGCCTGCTCGGTCCAGATAGGAGACTATTTTCATAAATAAAATTCTCTTAAGACTCTCGAAAGGCAAGGAAGCAGAGAGATACAACATAGAACACACATGTAGTATTCATTTATCTTTTTCTTTAGAGATGGTAGAATTAATATTAAGCATTTTCTCTCCATTTTATTGAATAAAAATATGTGGAAATTGCTGAATTATTAATTTCCACCACAACGTAGTATCTGTTCATAATTTAATTGACAGTTGCAATGGATTGCAGAAATGTAACTCGGCCCTGTCTGTAAAATACCGATTTAGCTGAGAGTAGCATGTTGCACATATTATTCCAGTGCTTTTGATATGTTCACTAAGGCTTCAGTTATCCAGTCTAGTTGATCTAGATATCTCAGTCACATGACTATAATTGGAACGTTTTGTAATAAATGATATAAAAATGAAGTTTCTTGGCTAAATATATTTTTTTGTGTCAGTTATATTTTGTCTACTTCTTTATTTGTATGTGCTTACTTGTCGTATTAAGAGGCAAATGTATGTAATATATATTTTTATAATATCATTACAAGATTTACATGTTTAATATACAAAGAATAATTTGATAATTATAAAAAAGAAATTAAATAAACAAATAATGGAAATACGCAAATAATAAGGTTCTTTAATTGTATTTAAAAGTTAAGTTCTTTTACTTTCGATACGATATATTTAATATACTTGTGACCTGCTAATGCCTTAAAATATCTTATGATGTTATTTCTAGTAGTAATGTTATATTTACATATTTTTAAATATAATATATCAATATTTTGACTTGGTTTTTTCTAAAATAATATTCCTTGTGTGAATGTACCCACTTTTTTCTAGAAATGGCGCGACCTCTTAACAGAAATGAGTGTGAAACTCACATCTACAAGACTATTGGAAGAATGCTTTAATGTACCTAAAAGTAATAGCAACTAGAAACTTATTTAATTCCTACCAAAAGTAGCAGCACAGTAGAATAAAATAAAAGTTATACTTTTTGGACAAATAAAATTTTAGGTAGTGTCAACATTTTGGAAAAAATCATAACTTCTAAACAATTAGAAGCATCTGAAGGGAAGGAGTGATGGCTACCAACAGCCAATAAGTCTGACTCAAATGTCATCCTCACCTGCACGTGGTCCCTCCTGCTGGTAAACTAACGAGGCTCTGACGATCGAGACACGGTGGTATAATCTTGTGTAGTGAGCATATACATCCCTGTGATACTTCATCATTTGGCAGTTCCTGTGTTCAAACAAGAGACATTGATACATAAATACACAGGGAAGGGTCAAAATTCTATTCCTCATAAATAGAGGCCTAAAGTCTGCTCGCTCTAAAGTTCTTATAGCTTGCTTTTGCAAAATAAACACTCTCTGGGTATCAGTTGATAGACACCCAAAAACTTGTGAATCCCATTGACCTTAGCAGTATTCAATGAAAAACTCTAGTCTTTGACCCATTTAAAGTTTACCTGTTTGCATTAAAGTAATCCTTATACTGCGTGAATATTGTTTCCGGGTGGAAACCGTGTAGAAGCTCTGATAAGTGCCGACATTTCGTCCACTGTTGCAAGGGATATTTTCAAGGCGAGTGATGTTACTTCAATAAATGAATTCACTGCACTGATCCAAACTCGGCCGGATCATGCTTATTTAGGCAAGGCATGGAGTGGGGGATGCGCATTGGCTCATGGCCGTTGCGTTCGGCTCAACATTGCCGAGGGCAGGAGAGAAATGAGAGAGGGGAATTCGCCAAGCAATTGGGAGTTGAAAACCTTCGTCCCTATTGATATTATTGGGGCGATTATAAACCTCAATGGCTTCTCTGAATTTTCTGGGGAAATAAGAAGGCTCCCAAGCTAAGACTATAGTATCTTGGAATATAATGGGGTGACCTGTTTCATGACAATGTTCAGCAACGGCTGACTGAATAATATGACCCAGACGAGTATAGAGCTCGTGCTCCTTTAACCGAGTAGTAACCGTACGCTTAGTTTCTCCAATATATACCTTACCACAGGAACAAGGGATCTGATAAACCCCTTCGCTTTGCAACGGTATGACATCTTTTGAAGAAGGAAGAACTTGGGAAATCTTTTGTATTGGTGAGAATACTGTTTTGATGTCAAATTTTCTTAGAATGCGGGCAATTTTGTCCATCGTATTCTTGATGAATGGTAGATAAGCTGTTGCTTTCACCTCAGGAGTGTTTCTGACAGTAAAGGGTGGATTCCTGAAACGTCTTATGACCGTTTAATGTCTGACAAACTATATCTATTAGCCAACAGCGCATCGGTGACTGTGCGCAACTCTTGGGAAAGTAGAGTTGTGTTACACAACTTGAAAGATCGCTGCACAAGCGAGTTAATTACAGACATTTTCTGACAGGGATGATGATGTGACATTGCATGCAAGTACCTATTGGTATGGGTAGG
>JAWQRN010000149.1:0-36010 GCA_033557685.1 Sperchopsis tessellata
ACTAATCCCTAAAAACATACACATATGATAAATACGTACCTTTACAAATGTATTATTATCCTGTAGAATCCATTAAAGAAGCATGAAACATAAAGAAAATGTTAAAAGTTGTGGCTGATATGAAAGCACGAAAATCTACTAGGCGAGAATAAAGTTTAGTAGATATGAGAGTTGTTTTCATCTGAAAAACAGGATTCTTTGATTTTTGAGAGCGTCATTTTACTTGTAAAGTACTTCTGGAAATGATGATATTATTTCAATGGCATCATGACGTATTCTAGAGAGAGGAACTATCTAAACTTCTTACATGGTAAAGTGGAATATTATTTCTTAACGCTGGCGATATATACAGTAGTCGGAGGAAGAGAATAAGAAAACTTTTGATATAAAATGTCATTCTGCTCGAAATTAAAACGAGAACAAAGTACTGTGGCTGCCTGGGGAGACACTCGAAGTTCAGCAATATCTCAGCTCCTCTGATTAATAATAAATATTAAATAGTTTTTGTTATGATTGGAACGAAACATTTGATTGTTATCGGAGTCTGTAATGGTAGCAATAAAGTTTCCTCATTGTAACTCCTCCTTATTCCTTCTAAATTATATAAGATAAAGCTAATTTAAACTTACAACACCGACATTTAGAGTACACTTTAGAGCACTTGCTCTAGTTTGTTCTATCCTGAAGCTAGGAGTTGACATTTGAAGTACACCTTTCTAAGTATTTCCTATGATATATAATCGATTGGATTGAGCTGTTTAATAAAGGAGGTAATTATTTTTAAAATAATATCTATTATCAGTGATTTTATATTTCATTAAACTGGTCTGCGTTATATTTAAGGTCAAGATTTTTATAGCTATTCTTTTATATTTAGTTCATGCTGAATTCAAAAATATAACCCATTTTGCTCAATCGGGTCAGGTTTTTAAACTATCTCGAAGTAAGTATTACGAAAATAAATCCGATAACGGTTAAAAAACTATGATGTGTATTGTCAAAAACCAAACACATTCACATCAGATGTACATAAAATATATGGTATAGTACATAAATACAGTTAATATGGAAAAAAGGCCCTTTTAGGAACATTGATAACAAGATCACTTGTGTTCCAGTGGGTCATTCTGTTTAGATAACTGAAAGTTTTAGAAACATGGAACGTATATTTATTATTAGCCGCCTTGTAGACCCAGCATTAACGACACAACCTGTAATTACGTATAGTGTTACTAGCTAATTGTGATTTTATAATTACAAAATGAATAGAATGAGCAAGTACAATTTAAACAATGTCGAACCAACATACTTTTAGGCCTGCACATTTTCCAATTATAATGTTTATAGATCATAGCAGTTAGCAAACATGTTCCATGTTACTATAACATTCAATTATCTGAAACAAATGACACACTGGAACAGAAGCGACCTTGTTACCAAATTTCCTGAAAGTGCCGTTTCTTCCATATTAACTGTATGTTGTTACAATATAATATATTTAATGTACATCTGATGTGCATGAAAGTCTGCTTTGTGCCAATACATATCATAGTTTCATAACCGTATTCTGATTTATTTCCATAATACCTACTTTCTAAAAATCGAGGTAGTAAAAAGACCTGACCTGATGGAGCAAAATGGGTTACATGTTGGAATTCAATATGCACCAAATATAAAAAACGGCTATAAAAATCTGAATCTCAAAAATTGTGCAGACCAGTGTTATCAATACCTCTAAAAAATCGAGTTTAGGTATAAAGAATACATTCACCAATAAATTCGTGGTAGAATTGAACGTGCAAAAATAATCTGGTTGCTGTAAATATTTTAAACATTTAGGCTTATATTATTCATCACAAATTTAATATTTTATCTCCAAAGTTCAGGAGTCTGAATACCAACCTGAATAATCTAGTATTTTTCTTTGGAAGTGGTATATTTTGTTGAATAAAAGTGTGTTGTCTTTCCACAATCTGTTTTTACTTTAAGCAACCACGTTCAACCTTAAAATGGTGATAATCATGTTAAAAGCACGTAAGATTACATTTTTATTGAAACAAACAGAATAAAATATAATTCAGTACGTAGACTTCCACGGCCACAGTAAATATCTTCAAATTTTCTGGGAGATAACCGTGTGTTGGCTTTTGTTTGCGATCAGTTTTAGATGTTTTTCTTCCACCAGCTGTCTTCGCAGTTGGCCGAACTTGTTATTGAATACATCAGCTATTCCTCGTGGCATTTTCAAGTCTTCGGCGATACAGTGGGCCAAAGGATAGTTTTTTTTCCTTGCTTCTCGATTACCACTTCATGGTGGATTTTACGACCGTTATTATGGCAGACCATGCTTTCTTTAAACTCCAATTTTGATAAGGTTTCTGTGAACCCTTGGGTTTCTTGAGCCTCTTCCTTCAGGGCAGCTACTGAGGGTTCTCCTGGCTCCTGGTTCGTTCCAGCATAAGGGGCTAAAAAGTTGACGTGGACTTCTCTCGGCTTTCCTCGTGGTAGTTTCTATATTCCGTAAACGATGTCGTTTATCCTTTTTATCACTCAGTGTGGATCTTCCCAAGAAGTTTGAAGTTTCGGCCACTATCCTTTGGTTCTCTGTGGGTTATGTAGCCGTACCAAATCATCTTCCTGGAATCCGCTGGCTTCCGCTCGTACGTCATATTTGGTTTTAATATTATCGCTGGCAACCTTAATGTTGGTTTTCATTGACTCGTGTATATCTTCCATCTTCTTTCGAAGATCTTCCACGTAACCTTCACTAACTTCTTCTTCTTCTGCAGGAGGAAATCCGAACATCAGGTCACATGTTAACCTCATTTTTCGCCCAAAGACTCGTGCAGGTGATTTTTGGGTGGTTTCTTGCAGAGATAATCGGTGTTCCAACAATAACAGGTGAATATATTTATCCCAGTCGCGCTGATAATCAGAAACAGCCTTGGGTAGATACTTCCCCAGGATTCTATTCATCATTTCTACCATTCCATCGGACTGAGGGTGTAGTGGATTCGTCCTGGTTTTCGTTCGTTATTTCTGGAAGAGGGCGGATTCGAAGTTTCTGCCCTGGTAGGAGTGCAATTCCAAATGGACACAAAAGTTGACAAAATAATTGCTTCACCCAGTAATTATGGCCGCCTCCTGTTTGCTGATTGCTAAAATAGTCCACGGCAACCAGAATGTATTTGTTACCAGCTTCTGTTTCTGTAAATGGCCCGGCTATATCGCTGGAGATTCTTTCGAATGGGCTTCCTACATTATATTTGTTCAGTGAAGCTTTCTTCCTTCCATTGAGGCCATTACTGGCAGCACATTTGTCGCATTTCCTGCACCAAGTTTTGACATCTGCATGGTAGTTCACACAGGAGAATCTCCCTCACTATATCCAGAGTCTTCTTGACTCCCAAATGACGCACCATCTTTGAGTTCTCTCAGGACCTCTGAAATTCTTACTCTTGGAAGTACCAACTACATAGTCATAACTCTTCCATCGGAACTTTCCAAGGCGCGCTTCTGCAGCCCATTTTCCAACTACAATCAAGTCCACTGAGACCAATAGGTCTTCACGTCTGAGTTGTAGTCTAGTATTTCTCCCCATTGGGGGACTTCGTTCTTCTTCCTTCCATAGATATATTGGTCTGATACCTAGGTAATTTTTTGGTCAATTTGCACCTTGTCGGTATTCCAATTATCCGAATGTAAGGTAATTCGGGCGATGGTCAGATTTCCTGGTTTGGTTTCTTGATGGCTCTTTGCTCGTACAAGCCCTTCCTTTCCACAACCATACCACCTGATATTTCTTCTTTCTGGTCGGGCAACTATTGCATTTACATTTTCCTCACTCTCTTCTTCATCATACATCATCTTACATCACGAAGTTTAGAAGCAGTGCAGATCACTTTATAAGCTGCTTCGAATTTCAGGGCTGTTCAACTGCTAACCAAAAACGTCTTATAACTGTTCCAGTACCGATGTGGATTGCCAGGGTCATCTAGGCCATTAGTAAAGACCTGCACTGTTGTCATAACTAGGGCACCTTCTGGAAGGTTCCCATACGTTTATCTTGCCAATCTTTCTATATCTGCGGCATATTCCTGGATACTTTTACTGTTCTTCTTTTTCATTGAACCGAGCTGCGCTTGGTGTACCGTTTTCAAATGGTTGTATCCAAACCAAGACTCCAAGGCTTTTGACAATTCTTGAAAAGTATGTCTTAACTGCACTGAAATATTAGGCAAGATCTGAAGAGCCGTTCCTAGGGACATTGTTAGGTTGGTTATCTAGTCCACTTCGTCCAATTTGTACATAGTGACCATCTCAAAATATGTCTTATATAACGACCAGGAAGTGCTACTGCCCATATTGGGTGCCTTTACTTTCTAGATACGGTATTCTGTAGGCGATGATAATCCATGCTTACAGATCTTGTGTAGACAGGCTTCCATTTGTTCAAATTTCTGTTGGGCTCTTGTTTCAACTTCACGCACTTATTTTGATTGGTCTTCCATTTGAATTTTTTTTCCCATATTTGATCTTCAATTTTCTTCTTCACGACTGTTTTTCGACTTTTTCTTCAAGCTGTTTTGCTTGATTTCTATATTATTTGATTGGTCATATAATTGTGATTTCATGTCGCTTACTTGACCCTCAATCATTCTTACTTGGTATTCCATCTTTTCTTCGAGTCAAGTTTTCATGTCACAAAGTTGATCACCAACATTTCTTATTTGGCCTTCAATTTACATTGATTGATGTTCTATTCGTTTTGACAGTTTTTCGACATTTTCACCAAGCTGTTTTACTGTTTTTTAAGTTGCAGCTAAATCAATTTTGCCAGTTCCTTATACATGACTTATTTGCCCATTTTCTCGGCATTTTAGTCACTTAACTTTTCTTCTGCAACTCTTAAATTCCCTTAGTTTTAATATTTAGTTATTATTTTTTTTTATTTTTACGTTTAATATAAGACAAACCGCGCACCTAACAACAAATGTTACGAAATCACTGGGTTCAAGATAAACTATTTGTCAAATAATACTTTGTTTTTATTTAATATCAGTTATTTAATTTATTTACAGATTTAACACTAACATTAAGTTAACATTTATTTTCAAACACTATCTATTTACAATTAATATTGTATTTATATCACCCGAGCGCGTTGCACTTCTTACATACTGACTTGAACGGAAATTACTTGCGCACTGTCTCCTCCATCGGACCTCCGGGTCCCGTTAATAGCGGGCTTCCTGGCTCCCCTCGGTAGCCGTTACGATTCTCTGCTCGAAACTCAAGGAAATCTGCCCATCTGCACACAGAAATACTGGGAAATCCGGCCAGCTGCATACGCATGTGTTCATACTAAATTTTTCGATTTTCGGTAAATATACATTAATCGTAACAATTAACTACTTTAAACATAGTTGTCTGTCTGCAGACTGTACTCAATTTTTATTGAAAGTGTATATCAAAAAACATATAAAGTGAACATTTATATTGGAGAAGCCAAACTTGTCATTATTTTAACAAGCCTATTAAAATTATGATCTGCTCCAACTAAATTTGATAATATAATACGATTCCATGTAGGTTGATTCTATCACAAACTATAACAATCATGATACCTAACACCCAATCCAAGGGTGTGCATAAGAAAGATCATATGATTATATTAGTACCTAATATAATAAATTAAGACTAGTATATTCTATTCATACAGGAAAATATATATCTTATAACTAATACGTATATTTTAATTATAACTTTCTTACCCTGATTATTTGGCTGATGTCAGATTTTCGGTTTCGTTCATTGACGTTCCAGTCGCGGACAATCCTCCTAACATCAGGTCCTTCAGGATCGACAAGGCGGAAAGCAGTGATGTTAGTTCCTCCGTACTTAAACTCCTCCAAATCGACGCCGTGCAAATCCTATAAGAAATAGAGAGAATTACAAGAATTCAAAGAAGCACCTCACGTGGCTGTACATCCAAGTGACATAGGTAGTAAAAGTAAAAGTGGCTAACAGCAGCTAAGCCCGCACGAATATTGTGATTTTTTTTAAATTTATTCTCAACACGCACTTGATTACAAAATTATTTATTACACATGATATGCAGGCTATTTGTTGAGTTTTAGTTAGTTTTTGATTAGCGGTGCAACTAACAGTATTTATAATAAAAGTAATGCAAGTAAACACTTTGAGTTTATATAATTTACTACCCATATGTACAATTAGGTACCTACATATAAACTGCATGTTCATAGAACAATTATGAGGAAGTTAAAAAATCGAATACCTGATATTTTAGTCAAGTTACATACTTATAAAAATATGTTGGAATCAAATTATGTTTTGAAAACGCTCACAGTTTAATATGCTTGTTTTCTCTCATTAAAGTTTTCGGGTCAATCATTTCAGATTCAATTGATGAAATATCGGTTTCTTTCACAAATAATTCAGGTCGAAATCTGTCGTTGAGTTTAAATTCAACAATTGCAAAGTCTCCACTTTCTTCATCTATATTACATACACGGTAGACATATTTATAATTCTTACTTTTCCTGGATCATCCAAGAAATTTGACAAACCAGTATATTCCTGGTTTAAGTAAGTGTTATTCTGGCAAACTATTTTCAACATACGGATAGGTATCTTCTACGACTTCTTCGGCCGTTTTATTTCCGTTTAACTCTTCATATGAGTCTTCATTATAAGGAGCTTCGTTGTTTTCTTCTTCGCTAGCACTGTCATTCTCATAATTTTTTTTAGTTTCTCTTTGGGAGCCGTTTTTCTGCGATATTTGCTTTCTCGTGTGTTGTTCTCTTTTTTATTCCTTCTGCTATTTTGGGTCATTCTACAACTTCAACAGTCATTAAAATCTTTCCGTACTGGATTTTTTCAATCTTGATGTACTTTTTTGAGCTATGCAGAGATTTTTTTCGAGTCAAAGTGTAGAGTTTTAATAACTGCTGATTAGAAAATAATAACTATATCTGAATCAACACACATACATTCAGAGTTTAATATAGCAAAGTGGTCCGCTACCACTCCTTTGGAATTGTTACTACTGTATTATTAGTGTTCGGCTTAATAATATCCATTCTATCGAATTTCAGCAATTTTTCGATTTTGTTTAAATATTTTAAGATCAGTAGGTCCAATTTTATCTTTTGGAACCTTCGCAGGGTTGACTGGAAATATTCCGTTAGTTACAAATCCGCTTTTAATATTAGTTTCAAAAATAGCGTATTTTCCCTAAGAGTTCATTAAATATATCATTATTCAGTGGTCCTGCTCCGAGCCCCATGTGTTTGTTTCTATGGGCAATAAGCTTTTTCTCCCAGGTAGATTTTACCGGACCGAAAACACACTTATCCAGAGGTTGAAGCCTATCTGTTAAATTATTTGAAAATTCGGCTAATTCGATTTTAATTTAAAGTGCACACTTAATTATTCTGAAGCTCTCGTGATTACAACAGTATACTTTTGGATCTGGTACAGTGTTTTTTCCCGTAAATCTCTCACCCACTTTATGAATACAAATTTGAACCAGTTCAAATACTAGGGTTCTTCCATACATCCATCTGTAAACATATCATAAACCGGTGATTGTTGATAGTGTCTTTCCCGATTCTACAATAGCGTTTACACTTGACGGATCATTTCAAAAACTACTTTCATCAATATTGAAGACAGCATTATCAATTTGTTCTGCTATAAAGATCTATTTAAAACTTGTATGTTTGACATCTAATTTTTGCAGATCCCTGCTTACTTTCTGGAGATGCTCAAACTTTTTGAAAGATAAAGTATTATTTTAAAAGTATTGTAAATTTCAATCTTGAACAAAGGTTGCAGTTAGGTCTCGTAACTCTTCTTTGTTAGATGGGTATCCCTTTTTTCACATGTCTTGAAACGTTACTATATTTGCACTTCTAGTTCAGCACTTACTTCTTTTGTTCCTGATACTTTTCTGCCCTGCAGACCATTGAAGATATCTACTACGGGGACACTATTTTATCAATGCAATTATTACCCACAATCGATCCCTACGAGAAGTAGCAGCAATATATGGTGTATCAAAAACACCCTTAGCAGGCACATTTAAAAACACAAAGTATTTCGTTAAACTGATTCAAACATAACTTTAACAATGCGATGCAAATGATCTTCAGCACTGGGCAAGAAGAGGAACTTATCTCATATTTATTTTCAGTATGCTAAATCAAACAAACTCAAGTATCCAGATAAATGGAACCAAAAATTGATCAGCAGGAAAATAATGGTACAGAACCTAGTCGTATAGAAACAGAATATCTCGGAAATACCGGAGTCAACTAGCGTAGGCCGAACAGCCTATTTTAACAAACCAAAATATTTTTTGGAATGTTCAGAGAAATTTATTCAAGGTACTTTCTACAACCTCAAAACATATGGCACCTTGATGGAACCGGTTGCTTTGAAGCTCACAGACCGTCACGTATGATTTGTAAAATAAAAGCCAAACAAATTAGAGCACTTACTCCAGGGAAACGAGGAATTAAAGATACGATGATTGTCTGCGCTATTTTTGCAGAAACATTTGTTCCACTAGTCATCATATCGTTCTTTTGACTCACCAGCGGCAATCTACAGCCATTAGACTGGTCTAACTTTTGCCCCTTCAAAGTCTATTATATCAGCTCTAGCAAGGATTGAATGATGCTCTGCTACCCCGGGAAGCCCATTTCTATTTACTATGTAGCAGCATTACTGGGAAAGCGTTTTCTTTGGCATGCACTCAGAGTAACATCACTTCGGTGTAGAGAGTTGCTGCTAAAATACAAAACTGTTTGGAAACAACGAGTTGTTACATTCTAAGATGACAAACAGGCCATATTCTAAAACAGCATCTGAAATACAATTGACAAATTCACCAAAGGAGAGGCAAAATATCATATAACAATCAGAAGAGATACAAATTCGTTCATTTCCTAGAGCGCCACAGGAAATCTAGTGGTAGAAGAAAAAGACCTGTGAGGTGTATGATTACCACTGACACGTCGCAGAAGCAGACAATTAATGAGGAAATGTAGGAAAGACCATCTCCGAGCGAGGAGAAAAGCTGTTAAAATAGCTATGTAATATTCGCCTTCTTCTTCCGACTAATAAATACCCGAGCATGACAGTAGCTTAGGAGGAACTAGATTATATTCTAGTTCAGAAGATGAGGATTTTTTTCGTCTGAAGGAGGTCAGCTGACATGCTATGAAGGTACTACATAATTAAATTTGAGGTCACCGGCAGAACTATAGAACATGTTTACGTCGCTAGATTAGTAGAAGAACCTACAGAAGAAGATGTGACTATTCAATTTGTAATAGATCAAAGGACCCATTTTCAATTCACCAACGTCGACGACATCATCAATGTTAGGTACAGTAGTATAGTGAAAGTGTTGCCTAATCAAAAAATACGTTACGGGTTTAATTTATTTAATAATATATTCCCACAGTATCCTTTTTTAAAATAAACTGGATTCAATAAAAAAAATTTACATATATATCTAATAAAAACGTTTATTACTCAAGTTAGGATTCATTTTCACATCATAAAATGTACGATATTGAAATATACAACAATGTTCCAAGGTAAAAATACAGGTTATCCCTAGCTAAATTACAGGTTGTCCCAATGTAAAACCACAGGATGTACCTTGGAACAATATAAACCAACTGGTTAATCGGTGTGTAGCATAAGTGGTTGTTAGCTAAAAAGTTCCTACATTTTCTACCTCAGCAAGTGTACAATGTTCCCTAACTCTAACAAAGAAGTATGTACATAAAGGAAATTATTTAAAAATGTCCCAAGGTAAAACCCTTTCCCCAAATCAGTACCAATATTAATAACAAAAGATAGTTTATTACAAACATTATTGCTCATTTGTATTATACATAGAAAATTAAATTTAACGATAATATTTATAAATTCATAATAGTGAGTTAAATGGAATCTTATAATTGTTTGTCATAAAAACCGATAACATACACTACAGTTATATATTTATATGGATACTAATGTAGGAAAAAAGAAACAGCAAAAAATACTTAGAAATAAATAGAAATATGGTCTCCGGCCATAAACGGAGCTTAACTCTCACACACATTTATTTTACACCATTGTGTGTTGAGTGAATTACATCATGGTTGAATTTTCTTCTTGCCAAAGAATTTCTTTCAGGCCGTTAGTGTATTTATATAACTGCTAAGGGATGTCTACAAGAAAAATTAAATACAATTTAATAAATACGTCTACAGAGACTTGGTAATGTGGCGATTTGCAGCTGAACAATATAAATTGTCTATGGTTATTTACTGAAAACAGCAGTCAGTTAAACTCTGCCACATGGTGTAAGTTTGACTTGTTATTGTATGTACAATTTAAGGTTTATTTTGGTTAATATGAAGAGCGGTTTTAATTATCAAGTGGTACCTCATGTGTAAAATGTGTGATGAAAGATGCAATGATAGAAGTATATAATACATTGCCGTCAATACGCTTACTGTGGTGACGGGTTGCTTATTATGTTTGGGGCGAAACACTTGGGCATTGTTTATTATGAAGATTAAACGTTTTAAAAAACACGTTTCTCTACACATAAAAAGAGCTTGATCAACTCAGAAAATCCATTATTTCAATACTGGAAAATAAATATGTGTGTGTATTACGTGAAACTGATGGTAAAATTTTGTAACTACAACGTTGGATATTGTGGATGCTCAATATATGAAAATGGTATATTTCTCAAACTCGTGGTTGGGTAGGATAGTTGAGCATGTCTTGATGGAGAGTGCCTTATGTAGCTTTTTGTATCATGGTATAATATCAAAGAGCAAGCTACCTTACTTGTATCATATTCATCATTCTCAAATTTACACACATACCTGCTATACCATAACGTCATCCCTAACTATTTAAACGATCATTTTCATACTGCGTTCCTTACAATTAGAACTTGGTTTCGTCTTGATGAAAAACATGTCTGCCCGGTGACGACAGCGAGCATTTATGGGTTTTCAATTGAACGAGCAGAATTTAACATTAAACTAACTTACATTAAACTAATTTACGTTTAGCTAATGTACCAAATTGTGTAGATTAATATTGCCTGTGTTACTTTATGTGGCCATGCGCCTATATGCTTTGTAAGTTTTAAGTTTATAGTTTATTTAGGGGCCTGTGGGAGAATATATTACTAATTGAGTTAGATGAACAGGTTCCTATTGGCATTACATAACTCTAATTAATGTAAAACTTTGAACATGTCTACCTTACAGAACAAACAAGAATAATAATATATTTATTGTTATTATACTTATACCAATATCTGTATTCTACCTACACATGAAATGGCAATTCATTTTATGAAATTAGAGTTATATAAATAAAATAATTCAATTTTGACTCTCAAGTCTGAAGGATGGGTCATTATTTATAGAGAAACAAATTTGCAAAAGTCGTCTCATATGAGTGATGCCTCTTCAAGGGGTACAAACAAGTTTAAACAATACTCCAATGTTATTCACAGCACTCGCAGCTTGGGTCCAAAGAAATGTGAATTTTTTGTCATTTATTTTGTCAGTTTTGAATAATCCGCTGTTATACCATAACATGGTATGGAGATTTACACAAGTTGAATTGAATTGAATCTTTAATTCTCCGCTGCTATAGATTATTAACTAGTTGGAATTTGAGTTATATTTCATCATTTATTTATAAGACTATTAAACCATATGTTAAGTTATAAGCTATCTCTACCTTAGTCAGAATAAAATCCTATATAAGCCCCTACTCTACTGAAATGAAAATAATAAATCAATACGTTTTATTATTTTCATGTGAGGTTAAGGTTTCAAGTTCTCAATCAATGTACATTTAAAATTTTAAAGTTATAAACTATTCTCAATTGCATGTTACACCCTCATTTTATCTCCCGGTGAAGGAATTTAATATTTTTAAATTGTTTTATTATTTTCAGAAATTTTTAAATGACATAAGTGTATTGGATACAGTCTATATATGGAGCATATTAGTTTTAAATGTTATATTAAATAGATAGTTATGGAAGTAGTACAGGAAGTAATATAGTTTAAATTGGGCTGATTCATTTGATATTCCAAACATTGTAAATGCAAAGTTGGTTGAAATTGAAAGGATGAGGCTGGAATGAGACTTTTAAATCTCATTCAAAGTTTATACAAACAGCCAAAAGTTAAATTCAGCGGGCACAAATACTCGAAATAATCATCCTAATCCAATTTAAAATGTGTAAAGTTTTCAACTTTATTTCAGTAGAGTAGGAGCTTATATAGGATTTTATTCTGACTAAGGTAGAGACAAGCTTATAACTTAACATATGGTTTAATAGTCTTATAAATAAATGATGAAATATGACGCAAATTCCAACTAGTTAACAATCCAAAGTAAATAATTTCCAGCTCTGCGTAATATTCTATAAAATTCAATACGGCCTCCGCGAGGACAAAATTTACCACAAATGTCATAGAACTTTTCGTATTAACTTTTTCCAAGTAAACTACCGACTACAAAATATTTCAGTAGGCTTTAAATTTTATTAAGAAATAATGTCATATACATTTGTATGCCCCTCTCGGAAGCCGAATACCACATATACTTTTCCCTAATCATAAAAAGCCTACCGCCTGTAGGCCAGATACTCGATACCTCACGTTTACTAACTTAGCCACTATACTACAGCAGCAAGCTGCGTGGAATAGGTTACGTACTAACGTTTCGGCTCTCAACACGTTGTTATACATTAAAAATAGATCGATCAATATATAATTACGGCTGTCATGATATGGAGGATACACTGTGCACATATCTCGATAAGTGGTAATGATATATTTTTAATTTAATTTCAAAAATCATTGAACTTGTATCATAATAAATAAAGTTTTAAAAGTTCCCATATAGCTAAAAACTAACTATAATTTAAACTTATTTCATGTTGGTTTAACTAACAATCAATTTAAATTTCGTTCGATAGCAATTGCCACTATTTTTGGATTAGCCTAAGGTACGGTTACAGTTTAATCGTGTATTTATTATTATGAGAATGTACAATGTGAGATATTATGTATGTAGAATATATATATTATAACAGATGCAAAATAGCTAAAAACTAGCTATAATTTGTATTTATTTCATGCTGGTTATTTAACAATGTATTTACATTTTGTTCGATAGAAACTACCACGAGTTTTACACTAGTCGAAGATATAGTAACAAATTAATCTTTTAATTGCATCAGTAGTTCGACCTCATTTAGAAAAATATGATCGGCCAGACTTACATCTATTTGTATATTTGTCCATTCTAAAACAAAAACATACATGTTTTCGAAAATGTATTTATACCATATATGCGAATTTAATGAAATATATTTCGGCTTTCTTAAGTGACGCTTATAAATTATGTATGTTTCAAATCCCTCTTAAGTAAGAATATATTAATTTAACTCACGCTTCCAGCTCACAAAATGCTACAATTTTTTTCGACCGTTGGATGAGGCAAATCAATGGAAATATGACTATGATTATTTATGCCATTTCAATTAAACCTAAATTCGTTACGAAACTTCTCCATAGTCTATTAAATTTTCCCATTATCCCACAGTTATTTCTTTGCACGTTACTTCTTCCGCGATCGCGTCCTTTGATATTGCAATGTAATTTTAAAAGGGAATTAATTTATGAACTTTTGCTCTATTTTTCGAGTAGAACGCAAGCTTAACAACGCTCGGAGCCAACTTATAACAAACGAGCTGAGGGACACACAAACCGGGTGCATATTTAAGCGTCAATTTTTCCGTCTCTATATAAACCCAAATTAAATTCAGGTTTAATTAAAAACACAAAACCTGGAATCAATTTTTAATTTTAATATTTAACTAAAGGTTTTATGGTCAGTAATAATTGTACTACAAAGCTTACAAACCTACACGTTTAAAAGGCTCGTTGTTCTCTGTTTTCTTCCAAATAATTTAGTTTATAAGTATCTGCTATATATTTTACGTTATTTTTATAAGGTGCCCGTAGAAACTGTTTATATAAAATTCAGCAGGTTAAAAAGAACACTTTAAGTACATCAAACACACACGTGGCTCTAAAGCAATTATTCAACTGGCACAAATATAAACAAATATACAAGACATATTAAAATTCATTATATCTCCCCTAGGGCATCTAATGTCATATTAATAAAATATTACAAACACTATCTGCATAATTTGCCAACACTAATGCATGCTTATCATGTCAGAGCTGATATTTGTTTTCAACATATAAAAACCTTAGATTGGCAAAAACAAGTTAACATTAGGGTAAATATAACTTAAATTATTAAATTTGGACAGTGGTAAAATGAAAAATTGTACCAGATGATGTAGTTACAGTGTATGTGATCGATTATATGGTAGTTTTAAAAGTTAGTAAATTCAATATATTTTGGCATTTAGAATTTAACAGAAATTTAATTTGTAAACGGCAAACTAAACTTTGCAGAAATGAAGAATTGATAAGGAAAATGTCTAAGAAGAAACCATTATCAAACCTACTAGTTAATAAGAATAAAATAGTATTGAATGAAGAAGAACAAAGGAAAATGAGCAATGTCAAGAAGGAACATAATGGTAAATAAAACTTATACAAAGGGATAATTCTTTAGATTACTTCTTAAATAATTCAGTTTTGATATTTGTTTATAATAAAGAATATATGCAGTCCTTCGTACACTGTATGTCTACGTTTTAAATGAAACCAATAAACTAATAGAAACCATGCATTTAAATTTCATTGTTTATAACCTTTTTAAATCGTGACGTAAGTTGGGACTTAATTCATTCTAGGAATTTGAATGGACATATTTCTAAAAGTATGTTATAGCAAGCTAAAGATATGAAGTTTATGTGGACACTGGCCTCACGACAATAGTAAAATAAAGCTCATTGCTCATCAACAAACAATCCAACGTTATTCCTTAAAACTTTTACGGGTAATTGGTTTAAATTAGAATGTAAGCTGTCTAGGGGATTCGGGCTAGACAGATAACGTATGTAATATATAAAAATATATTTGAAAAGGGTTTGAGAGTAAATTGCTCTGTATGAATAATACTTAATAGTATATTTTTACTTTGTACAATTAATACGCAAGTTTTATATTATAATCTAAATATAATAATTCATTTCGGTGTAAACTTATATTTTAAAAATATGCTACTACTATGCACTGTCCAGGGGATTCGGGCTAGACAGAGAACGTATGTAATATATAAAAATATATTTGAAAAGGGTTTGAGTGTAAATTGCTCTGTATGAATAATCCTTAATAGTATATTTTTACTTTGTACAATTAATACGCAAGTTTTATACTATAATCTAAATATAATAGCTCATTTCGGTGTAAACTTATATTTTAAAAATATGCTACTAAATAAAGAAGAAACCAAAATTGTTTTCACTAAAATTATTGTGTGCAATTATATGTCTAATGCCATGGATTTTTGTTGACCTACGTGATTTTGTGGTCGGTTCTACATTTATATAGGGTGGATTCTCTAAGATTTTCAATATTTACAGATACATTATGTTTTAAATATTCACCATTCAAATTCGCAAATATGTTTCATACACATAAAGCTTTATTTTTATTGTTTCTCTGCCAAGTTTGGGTATTTCAATAGTAACATATTTCAGAGAAAATGAATGACAGACATAAACTTATTTAAGTTTTTATTACTTGATGCTTTCTAAGTACGATTGAAATAAGTTTTTGGTAATTCACAATGATTCAATAGGTGACTACGTGTTTCGGGGACTAAATTGTTATTTATTAGAAAATTTGTAGTAGGATATCATAAAATAAATAAATAAATTTAAAAAACAACACATAATTTATAACAGAATACGCTCCAAATTTATACCACCTGTAAACGGTGGCAAATCAGTTTGCATTGCTATTGCTTCCAGCAATAAAACAACAGTAACGTTTACAAACTAGATTTTTTGTCGTACAGATAATTATAACGGCAACAAAATACCATTTTAGTCTACAGTCGGTAGAAATTATTAAAAGTAATTTGTTTACTTTTAATGACAGTGCAATTCCGTAGAATCGTTCTACCATTCATACATACCAAGTTTCTATCTTTCATTCCTATTCTGTGACATATAGGTTTCATTATATTATTGTATGTTGACTATAGCATTATAAAATTATTCTTAATACAAAATAAAAAGGCGCATAGACTGATTCACATTTTTATTACCACATAACTATCAAGTCGAGCGTAGTTTGCACGAAAGAGTTCCGTGTAATTAATTTCAATTACAAAATAACTTACCAATGAAGTAATGAGGTAGCTGTGGTAGTCGCTCATCATGCCAATTTGTTGAGCCTGCTTGAGGACATCGTATATCCTATCTGTGCTACAGTCCAAGACGATGTGAGATTCTGCAGAGTTCTTAATTTGCTTGAGGAGGGGCCTGAAAATGGAAAATTCACAACGTTACCGGAAAGTAATTACAACAAGGGAGTAGCTTGTGTAAGCTCTAAGTACCAACGGGAACGAGCCCACTAAAGCGAAGAGATGTAATTAAACATTTTAAACTTGCTCTAGGAAGAATTACACTTGTACACTCAAATAAATAAAAGTGGGACCCTTTTATTGTTCCACACGGAAATACTATAAATGCTGCGAATTAGGAAAATTATATTTGTTCATTATCCGGGAGAGTTCAGATTAAATTTATTAGAACCTTAATGTTTCAATTGATTATCTTGCAAATTATTTTAGTTTAAAAACTAAGTAATTGAAGTTAGATATAACTCTACAAAATTGTCGTATTACATTTACATTTTTTCGCTGCAAACTTATTTGAAGAGTTTCAGCTAATGTAAACCTAGGTAACAATGTCATTCGAAAGAGCGTTTTTGCCCTCCGCGTCAACTATAGAAGATGTGAGCACTTTTTTAGATGATGTTTTATTTTTTAACTAGAAAAATATATTAAGACGGAGAAACTAAAAATCGATATTTCATTAATAACCACAAGGATAAGGCAAATAACATGAATTAAGATATTAATTACCAGAGACAATTAGGATGAAATTATGTTGAAATTCGGCACAAGCTGGACACAAGCTTCAAGATAGGTATAATTTCATTAATATTTTTTTAATACTTGTAAATTTGTAGAGAATAGGGTCTCACCATTACTGTATGTCAACTAAAAGGCTAATTGGGCAAAAGAAGCAATTTGCCAAATCTTGGTATCAGTATTCTTCAATAGTAAAAGCATACTGCTTGTTGATTTATCAATAATTTAACATGTAACAAACATTCATTATAGATAATGTTAAAAAAATATATTTAAATTACTACACTAAACATTTTTAAATTGTTTGAAAACCTTAACTATGATATCACCTTTACCAAATCTTTATTTCAATATTCTTTTCTAACTCTCTTACAATTACAAATGCTAGTACACATAATTATAAAGTGGAAAATTATTTTTTGATGCAGTATCCAAAATTGAATGTTGTCTCCTAAAAATTAATATGATATGCATCATATCATTATGGAGGAATATTAGAAGGCAATCCTTTTTTTTATATTGATGGATATTGTTGGCTACTGCAGAAATAGCTGTATCAAGCTGTCTGAATTTTAAGTTTGTGACTTTTTTCTCAAGAAAACGTAAGTTTAGCTTATATAAAAGATACTTGTGAGAAAGTGTATGGTTAGCAGTGAACTCTAAATAGAATTGTACTAGGAGTATGTAAGCTTGTGCGATTAAGCTAGAATATTTAAATTTGGTAATTGGGTCGGTTATTAATGGTGTTGAGACAGAATTATATGCTATTAATGATTTTAATAAAGATCTATTGAAGAATTTTGTGTTGATTAGTTATGCAACATTGTGATACCTCTTATAAGAAATATAAGTATGTGTATAGTATGGCAGTGTCCGCTTTTATATACTGAAGACATTTATAAATTTAATTTCATTTAATTTTATCCACACATAAGGAGAACACTTTTTAATCACAAAAACAGGAAATACACGTTTTATGGCATATTTCTTGAAACATATTTGTTTATTTTTGAAATGACGTATGAGTGTGTGTGTCGAGTTATAATAATTTATAATAAAATATTTTAAATACTTGTGCCAAAGTTAAAGATTAAGTTATCAATAGATTTGACAAAAATGACTATATACAATACACTTTATAAATATAAAATGTACATGGTGGTTTTTATATAAAGGTATGCATAAAAGTTCACTAACAAAACATAAACAAGGAGAAGTTTTAAAACATTTAATTTTATTTAAGTTACACATTAGCTTTATTCTCATTAGATTAATAGTTCTTAACCTTTTTAGCTAAAGCACCACTTAAAATCCCCAAATGTGTTTTCGCACTTTCAGTAAAAAATTCAGTTTTTTAACTACAACAAAGTAAATTAGTAATGACTTTGTTGCTGTTTCAAGGTTTCAATAACATTTTAAAACTTTGCTCTGCATGCAATAGCCACACGTATGACATCGCTCTCATTTAAACGATTGCTGGTCTTCGTTTTTATATTTACAAGTGACAAAAATCCCTCCTCGCCCAAGACTTTGCAGTACTCTCCTTGCTAGTTGTGGAAACGGATTTAACGAAGCACACCAGATATCTTCTATTTTCATGTTTTGAAACTCCATTTATATTCTGCTGTTTGTTCGTTATTCAAAGACATCATCTTTCATTAAACTTCTGTCGTCCATAAAATTAAATTCAAAAAGAAAGAGATTCATTATCCTTTTATCAACTACTTCAATGTCTGCTGGAAAAAATATCCTTGGACAGATTAATGTAAATGGTGCAAATGTACTGCAACTTACTTTGCAATTGTATTGAACTCGTTCTTCGAAACAGTTTCATGTTTTATCAAAACTGAAAGTTTACTGATAAAAATAGACAACTTTCAGATGATAGAATATATCTGCTAAGTACGCTAATCGAATGATTGATTCTTTTTTTCCAAATTCTTCAGCTAAATTACTACGCTGGTTAGCAAGCAACTGAATTATCTTCTCGTGGATTTGAAACTGTCTACTTAGCATTCGTTCAGGAGATAAAGACTTAACTTCCGTGTAGAAAAGAAGCGCTATATGGACATCACAGATTTTTTCGCAAAAGGTCCAAAAGAAGTGGTGATTCAAAGCACGTCCTTTGATATAGTTTACAACGGCCACTGCAGTCGACAAAGTATTATTTAGATTTCCTCACAATGTTTTGCTGCAAGTACATGCATACAATTAAATTATTTTTTCTTAATATAGGTAATAAACCCAGAAATTAACGAAGCACATTCAATACAAATCGACCCAATTGCATTGATTAATATAACATGATTCAGAAGAAAAACAACCTATTTAGTTAAATACAAATAGTCTTCTTTTAGTTAAGTTTAGTTAAAAAAACAAAAAAAAAATCTGTAATCATCTTTTTAAATTTCCAATGTACAAAGTTTAACTAATTCTTGTGCTATATTATGTGTTTTCTTTTTCGTGACACATAGATATGACTCTTGTATGTAACAAGAATTTCTCAAGGTGTTAAAGTGTCATTCATAATACAAAGCCCTATTTCAGAGCTCAAGGTGTCAAGGATATGTCCAGAGACTTCTCCACCACGCTGCTTTTTTGCAAGGTTCTAATATCTTTAAGGGTTTGATTTGTGAATTTGAAAATATTTGCAGTCTTTTAATATCATTTTTCCGAATCGAATGTGGTCGTCATATCAGTTGCATTTTTGGACATGGCGAGGGTTATAAAATATAATATATAAAATATTAAATTTGTCAATTTAACGTTTACACAAGTGTATCATAACAAACTGCGAATCTGTATAAAGCAGTACAGAACCAGTCACATGGTCATTATTAGAATTTCATCATTCGATGAGTAAACTTCGACAGACCTCGACTAAAAACGGCTAATCAGCAGGTTTGGCCATATCTGGGCTGAATGTAATACATAGTAGGATTTCAACTGGCATTTGTGATGATGCGTTGGCTTCAGAACCTGTTGCCGAAAACTTCTATATCACACCCCAAGAGGACTGTTTCTCACACCCAGGGGTTGCGTGCATCTCTGGTTAAAAACTAAGGCTGGGTCAAAATATCGATCTAAATCAGTCTAATGCTTGTGATCGAAGAATCGATCCTTTAGATTGGAAAGACCCATTGATCAAAGATCGATCCTAGATTGAAGATACATCCGTGATCAGAGGTCGATCCGAGATCTATTTTCCATTGGGGATGGATTTTTATTCGGGGATTGATCTACGATCATATCGCTTATTATGTACTCCTCAGTACGTAAGTACGAAATTCCGGAATCTCATGATCCATTACTGCACCTCAATGCCAAATGGCAAATAAAATAAAAAATTTTATATTTTATACTTCCACCTGTCTGCCACCGGCGAAAATTGAAACGGTAGCCCTATATTCAGAGACAGTTCAACTTTACGCTACAAGATAGCAGCATTTAGCGTGTAAACGCGATAAGCCTGTTTTCTTTATTATCTAAATATTCATACAAATGAGATATATGTAATAGTATCCCTCACTGAGGAAAATATAATAAGTACGAAAATCTGGAATCTCAGGGTCCATTACTGTACCTCAATGCCAAGGAAATGGTAAATAAAACAAAATCTTTTAATATTTTATATTTTCTAGTTGCATAGCTATACATCTTCCATCTGTCTGTCACCGCCGAAATTTGAAATGGTAGCTCTAAATTCAGTTCAACTTTACGCTACATGTTATACACACACACATATATATATATATATATATATATATATATATATATATATATATATAAATTTATATAAGATTTAAACCTCATGTTTAATTATTCTCATGCCTAATCTTTTACTATTCATACATTTTCGCAGCAAAAAATTGTCGAGGCAGTGAACAATCTTTTAAAATTGGGGATATATCTTTATAAGGATTACACGTTTTATTTCTGACTTATAGAGCAGATGTGTGTTCTAAATTGAAAAAAATATATATTTGTGTGGATGCAAACTATTTTTAGAAATTAAGCATAAACAATTACGCCATTTTTATCTTCTTTTAGCAATAATATCACTTTTGCATTTTGCCTTAACATACTGTTGCTGTATAGTTCTATTATTTTTTATTAGCATATACACGAATTTAATCAAGACTCTTACTTCCAAATTTGTAATTAAATATTAATTTCTCCTGTTTACCCCCTACTCTCTATACTCTGAAGTTAGAGATCTTCGATTATATAAACCTCGATATCTCGCTAATTTTATGACAGATTTCGGATGTGAGGGGTGGTGCTCGGTTATGAACCCTATTCTAGTTGGAAAAATGGATATGGTAAAAATTCCAGGTGTGGTTTCCGAATCATTGGTCTCGGTGATTGAAATATAGATATGCCAACGTTAAATAAATGTGTGATCTGAATTACCTCTCCTCTAAAATTTTGCAATGAGCATTTTGTTAGTTTATGCATATTAGTTTTTAGTAGTTTTTCAATCTCACTTGCTCATAGTTTTCTGTAAACCAGGTAATGTCCTTGAACGTTGATTTGCGGGGTCCTGTCAAGTTATTAGACTGTTTTTATTTATTTTGATTAGCCTCGGCACAAGCAATTTAGCCTTTTTATTATTTTTTATTTTTATTATCTTCTATATTTATTTTTTCGATTTAATTCCAAGCCCCTGCGATTTTTCGCCGGGACTGGGAATCGTACTCGAGCCACCGCGGAGTCGCATAGTTGAAGTCCCTATGTTCTAACCTATACGGCTACCGAGGCACTTTATTAGACTCTGATAGCTTATAGTTCTTACTGAAAACAGACATTGGAAGAATACCAGTGAATATTCTGAGATATTTAATAACAAGGGTTCTTCCACAAATGATACCTTGCAGATATCAAGTTATTAACATAAATAAACTAATGTTCACTTAATTTACTATATATTAAATGTGTTTACAATGCACCTTGCATAATCAAAACTGTTGATCACTATATATTGGGTAAAACTGTTCAATTAACCAAAAATGTACTTGCCATCCCTTAAAAATATATAAATAGTAATAAATCACATCTGTAATTTTAGCAAGTGAATGGGAACTAAACTTATGTGCATAAGTTTGGAAAAATTGGCGTCTATGGGTATATAAGAAGCAATTTTTTTCTTATGTATTTTAGTGATACAGTGTGTAGAAACGGTTTAGTTTGAAAACAATTTAGAGTCGACTTCCATTGCATTCTTCAACGAGATGTGCATTTGTTACAGATTTGAATCTTGTTGTCGTAGCATTATACAGATCATCAGTTGGAAAAACATTAAATGATTTCTATGATTTATAAAAATAATTACAACAAAATATTTTTATTAAATATAATAAATCTAAAATCATTCTTATGGAAAATTTTAATATAAATTTCGTAGTAAATAGCTTGAACATTCTGAGACTATTGGATTTACTGTTAAAACTTGGTCTATAGCAATTATTTTTGGTTTCACCAGACATGACAAGAGTTCAGTAAATTGTATTGACATATTCACCAATTTTCCGGATTCAGCTGGATCATGCTTTGATTCAGGGATATCGGATCATGTAATACACAGATAGCATCAATGGTACAAGAAATATTTTTAAACGAAGTTACTCGCAAGCAAATACAGAAACATTTGTCAGCCTAATTCCTAATATATAGTAGTTGAATGTCTTCGAATGTTTTGCGGCAGAAAATAAATTTACAAATTTTGAACATATATACGATATTTGCTTCCATTTGAAGTTATTTAAAAACTGCAATACATTAACTAATCCGCTTGGTTGGTGTGATCAACATCTTAGAAAAGAAAAATGACATTGCTCTGTGATATTTCTGTTTTTACTGGCAATGAAGAAATTAAAATACATTACAAACTCCAAAAAAAGAAATCCATACCAAAATATGTTGTACAGAAAAAAATGTCAGTTTAATAAAATGATCATTGACCATTCTACTTATAAAAGCAGGACTGTATGGTCACTTATAAACAATTTAACTGGACGTAAGCACACCGGAACAACTTGTGATACAGCTATCAGAATGGATGAATTTAATGACTTTTTTATAGAGGTAGTGGAAGAGCTTATAAACAATATTCCTTCTTTTTCTTATAGTGCACGTGAAATGTTTTCTCCCCAAACCATTCAACAGTTTAAGTCAAGAGGTATATATTTCCATCCTATAATGCATCGATACATATTGAGAATTTTGGGATGTCTTAAAAATAAGACTTGATGATATTGATATTTTAAACACTAGTCTCCTCGAGGGAGTTTTTACCACTTAGCTCAAGCTCTCTAAGATTGTTACCATTTTAAGAAATGGAGAGGAAACTGACAAAAACAATTACAGACCAATCTCAATTTTTGAGGCCATTATTAAATATATGGTGAAATTTAAATTATTTTCGGAATATCAATTTGGCTTCCGCAAAAGTCGTAGTGCCACTTTTACTATCATGTCGTGGGTTTGGTTGCCTGGTGCACTTTTGTATGCCTAACGAAGGCTTTCCATTGCGTTTCTCACCCTCTCTTAATGGAAAAAGTCGAATATTACGGCTTCCGTGGCTGTGCTCTGGGACTTATGATATCATGTTTGAGGGGAAAGAGTTAGCGTGTGTGATGTAGTACGGATATGAGTTCTGAACGTAGTATTTTAAGTGGTGTTCCCTAAGATTCAATTTTGGGGACCCCTTTATAATTAATATATATATATATATATATATATATATATATATATAAATGATCTTCGGCACTGTATATCTAGCTACCTCAACTTTGGAAAAAGCAAACGGGTGGTTTTCTGTAAATGAAGTTCTCCTAAATAAAAATAAACCCACAACCAAAATGTTTATACCTCATGCTACTATAGATAGTGGTACAGTCATTTTTTTGGGAATATACTTGAATTCTCAGTTAGCTTTTATACAGTAGATATATGGCATTTTCCCGAGACTATATATCATCAGACACGTTCTAAGATTTTTAGTACATATTTTGCCTTATTCCATGCCGTGATGTCTTCGGTTTAATGGCTTTGGTTATCAGATCTATACATCTGCAAAGTATATTTATGTTGCAGAAAATGGTTGTACGATCGATAACGGGTGCAAGAACATTGATACCTAATTCCTTCTTAGTTTTCACTTGTTTATCATGTCAACTTTTGTGATGTAAAACATAATGTCAATCTATACACCATCAATTCAGATGTTCGCACATACAATACCAGGCAAAGTAATACAATTCGCATGTCATTGAGCAGACTTCAAAGGAGCATAAATCGGGTTTTTAAATTACGGCTTTTTAATAGTCTACCATGTCTACAAGACTATGGAAACTAATCGTTTTAGTACAGTTTAAAAAAATACATTACAAGAACATATCTTCTCCATAGAGGAGGCTTATGCAATTAATTTTGATTGATTTTTGAATTTTTACAAATAATTGATTTTAACGTCTTTATAAACGCTTTGTTCTCTGTTTGTGAATTGCTTTATTCCTTTAAGCATGTTTTAATGTGTTCATATCTTGTCATGTAATACTTGCTTAGACTATGATTTATTTATATACATTGCACATTTACATTAAGGATTTTTGAACTGTATTTGGTATTCCTTGCAGTGCAGTATGTGTGGGGAAGTTATTTTCTTAAATTGACCCGCCTACAATGTTTTGAGCAATTTTAACCAAAAAATTACTTTGACTTAATTAATACATATTTTCATTTACTAATTAACTGATCAAAAGATTCACTGATAAATATACTAGGCCGATATTGTGAGGAAATATAGAATTTCCCATACAATTTGTACATATTGTATAGAGGAAATGTAGAAAACTTCGTTGGAGAAATTAAAGTTAAAGTTATTCGCCAGTTATGAACTAGGTGAATCTAAAACATGAACAATCCAGCAGAGTCATAATTTGGTGAAAAATTAGAATTGCTAAAAGGACTACAATTTTAAATCTGTAGATATCGCAATAGAATTACTTTGAAAATAGCGAATGTCACATTAACCCAGTTCCCAGAAGATAAATTTTAGTCCGCAAGCCAAATTTCAGTTATGTATCCAGCCTAGCAAAATTATACGAGGAAGTTTTCAAATAGCGTCTAACAGAATGACGGAAAAACCTCGGAAAATATATCGTAGCCTTAGTTTTTTCGTTATGAATATTAAACAGATGATTTCATACCACAAGTGTTATTCTGTAGGCGATAAAACAAAAGTTACACATTATTACAAAACTAGGAGTTGCTAGATGTAGCTAATGTAAATTAGTCGTAATGTAAATTCTCCTTTTTTATAGAGTTGTTTTGATGCATACAATTATATGTTAGTGCTTTTAGTTGTGATTACTTGGAACTGATTTGTATTTATTATTTCAAGTAATTTTGTCGACAGAATATTTCTTATACTATAAATAATTTCTGTTACTAGATTGTATGCCAACCACTTCTTTAAATCTGTGTATTTTTTTGCCTAAATAGTACTACTATAATAGACAAATTATTCCCTTCTAATCTAGATTCATCTTATGAAAATACCGACCATACGGTGTGAAGACAAAGGGGCAAATACGTGCTTGGTTGGTGCTAAGCGATAATATTATTAATTTTACTTATGAAGAATTTACTCCTGTTTACACGAGACAGAATCAGCGCCACTACATTGATTTACATTTCATGTATTTATACCTCTTCAAAATCAATTATAATACCAAGCGCTACAACTACTATTACTACAAATGGCATAATTACATACGAATTATTTATAAAGACATGTACCTAGCAGACAATATAATATTGGAAATATATATGTTCCAGTTAGTTTCCATAATAGATTTCACAAATAAATTGCCTGATATATGAAATTATTGTAAAGAACTTCCACGTAAAAGCGGTAAACTAGATTTGATTTACTTGTTAATGGAATCAGCTTCAAAATGGTAAACTATAAATATATAAGAACTACTAGTGCATGGATAAGTTAATGTAATAAATTTCACATGTATGCGGTGTAAAGCAAGAGACTATGCTATCTGATGACTTTCTCAGCCTCACAGAGAACGATTGACTGCACATTGCAGACTTGATATTCATATAAACTCTCTCCAACATTCTGACACTATATTGTCCATAGCTGAGATGGAATAAAAATTACAAATCGTACTCATGTTATTATATATGCAATATTTAAAAATTCTGCTACTATAGCGTCGTATACATAAAAGTCAGCACACATACACACACTCATCCTAGTTATTTTTGACAGAGACTTAAGTATGACAGGGATATCGTAAGTAAGCCGCTAAGAATATTCTGATATTTTATCTGTAATTAATATCATTTTATTTTTATTTGGTCATCTAAATTTTTCTTATAGTGACCTTACTTTGGTGCAAACTTCATTTTATTCAGGTCCTACGGCCCCTGATATTGATGATTATCAAGAATTGGCTGAATGGCCGTGGGTGCTTAAATTTCATGGGTAATAAACCATAGTATTCATGATCATTTATTTATGAATCATAACTTACACTCTTGAAAGTATAGTTTGGAACAATGTGGGATAAAGTTTCTCTAAGCGAAACCGATTGAGGGGGGAGTAATTACTAAATCAATCTTAACAATGAATAACTATTTTACTAGCAGGGAAATATCTGGTGGGACCAGTGATAAATGACTTATCTTGAACAGAAAACAAATACAAAATAGAGCGGTTGAACTCGATCGTTTGTCAGATATAGTGGTATAATTTCAAATCCAGATCTTCAAAAGATACCAGGTGGCAATTATTCATACTAAAAAAATGGATAGACTACGCACTCATATCACAATGTTCAAAAACCTCCCGAAAATTAAAGTAAACCAGCAGTTGTCATTCCGGAAACATAAGTGATAAGAGTTTAGTGAACCGAATATCAGATGCACAAGCCTATAGTAAATATCTTCGATACTGAAAGCAACCAACATTTAATATGGTACCGTATTTATTTAATACTAGGTTAAAAAGAAATTGATTAAGGGCTATCTTGCGATAACCCATCAAACATATCGGGAAATTAATCTGGTTTTCTGTCCAGAATAAAAAAATAAAGAAAAATAACCGAATATGAACCATGGCAGCACATTCATTAAACTTGATTGGTAATTGAGCTGAGAGTTATTGTCTCAACCAACCTCATATGTAATGCTACTTTTATCAAATGGTCAACTAGAGAACACATGTCGAAGCCTACTAACATCTTGGCATGATATAAGAAAGGTTCTAAATTTTACCAAAAATGATAAGCACGAAAATATAATACATCTGTAGAAGAGTAAGGGATTAAGAAAAACCTGTTGAAATTTAAATCAGCATTTATGACCGCATTTTGAAATAGCGTATGAACACAGTAAGTAAAAATTACAAAGCCAATATGCAAATATTGCTATAAATTTAAATACACAAGATAACTTTCGCATTGGAACGAATTTAAATTGTCGATCTCCTTATCTCCGAGTTGGAACGAAGGCAAACGGCTAATTGAAATATTTACGACATATTTAAAGTTCTTTTTGTGATCCATAGACTTAATAATGAAGGAATAAAACGCATACGCTAAAATATGTGTAACTGGATATATAAACTAGAATCGGTATCGTTTTCTTATTCGAAATGAATAAATAATTATTTGAGATCCACTATGTTTGAAAAGATATTGAACGGATTAGCAATTTTATCAGTCGAGTAGGATATATTAGGATCAATATCATATGACACTGCTGTTAAAGATTTTGTAGTAAAAAATGTATTTCTTTTATTGATTGGAGTTACTAGTTTTGTTTTATATGAGATGTGTAGTTTACTGCTAAAAAGTAGTAGATAATATATTATTGAATATAATTTTCAATAAACATTTATTTGTTGTTCTATTTTTCCTACTTTGTAAGTATTGTTTCGATGTTATGTTCAGAGACGTAACTAGGCAGTGGCAAAGGGAGAGTTGCAAAAGGATTCATTTCGAGAGAGATTCAAAAGGCGCTAAATTCGCGAATACTTTGTAATAACCGCCAGATGCGACAAATTAATAATTTAACAAGAACGTGAAACTCTTTGTTACGCCTCTGGTTTTGTTTAATGATACTAAGCGGTAAAATATATCAGTCTGCAAGAGGTGGCGATATCGTAAACTCGCCACTGATAAAGTTAATATATATATAGAAAAACACTGAAAATTTAAACTTAATTATTTTGAAAAAATTTGCACGGAATACGTTTAACCAGTAAAATAGAAATGTTATATCTAAAATGCCAAACAATCATACATTCTTCCCATAGAAAATGCGAGCTTTGTGTTTCATTAACTATGACATTCTAAATGGTAAAAAAGCTCAGTATGGCATAGAACGGAGTTTTCTTAGTATAACTCCAGGTAACTCAATTATTTCACTTGAGCCAAATAAGGGTCGCCAAAGTTATAGATAATATTCTGAACAAAAAGTGGCTTTGGTCGTTGACGTTTTAGAGATACACGGGTTGAAATCGTATCCTACACATTTCACTAGACCAAGAAAACATTATATGCATAGGTGGAATTTTGTTTTAAAATGTCACACATGAATTTGGGAAATATCTCTATTAAGTATTTGAGTAGCTCGGTAAGTATTCCGTCTTGTTCAGTGCTTTACCTATTTTTTTTTTAACTTCTACAGATCGAGTTGCACGTTGGGTGTGTCAAATTGGGCATTTTCATTAATAGTTATTTCTGGTATGGTTAGATCCTCTTCTACGTTTAGTGCTCAGTATAAATCCGTTAGATAGTTGGCCCAGGCCTCTTTTTATGTGGTTTGTTTCCATTGATTTGTTTACCTCTTTCCTCTATGATCTGATGTCTGAGTTCATAGAAGTCCAAGCTCCAAGCGTTTTGCAAAAACTTCCCGATACTGATTTTTGGTCTGTCTTACTAATTCATTGGTTTCATTCCTGATCCGTAGATACTTGTTATATGATTGTGGCGTTCCTAGCGTTCGATATGCGAAGCTTGCTCTTTTCTTTGCATTTCTGCTTGACTTCTCACGGGGTTTTATTTGTGTTTATGAAGTTCTTCTTTACCGTTTTAGTTCCAAGTGCTTCACGGGCAGCGGTTTTAATACTGTTTTGATTTTTTTCCTAAGCTACATTGACGCCATCTCTGTCTGTTATCGGATTCGTGACAATTTGTTCTTGTAGTCTTCTTTTATAAAGTTCTCTTACTGTTGGGTCCCATAATGACTCTACATTGATTTGACGTTCTTGTATCGCAGGTGTTGATTTTTTTGTGGCTTAAAATTCATTCTTGTTTTCCCAAGCAGAAGACTGTGGTCACTCCCTATGTTTGCTGAATCTAGCATTCTAACCTATAGTATTTGAAGCAAGTGAACGTGTCTGTCAGTGACATAGTCAAATGTTGATTTATGTCCCCTAGTGTTTGCGAATGTGTATTTATATTGGCCTTTGAGGTCAAAAAAGGTATTGTTAATACGCAATGCAGCTCTCCAATAACGTGTAGTACCTTTTTCGTTAAATCTTTGTTTAATCCTTGCACTACTTCAGTGCCGCGATACGGGCGTTAAAGTTTCCAAGGATGATGATTGGCATATCGTTTGATAATGAGTCCATTGCGGATTGAAGTTGGTTGAAAAATGTCTCTCTTTGAAGTTTCGGTTTATTATCTTCAGGTACATAGATTGACAATATATTTATTCTTTGAACTTCTGATTTCATTCCAACGACCAGGATTCGTAAGGATATGAATTTAAACTCCTGGATACAGTTTCGGTCCTTCGCATGGATTGCCAAGACAACTCCTTCTTTTGCTCTTTCATGTTTCTCCTCTCCGGTATAAATTATTATGTACTCTGCATACTTTCTTTAGCCTCTCCCTTTCTTCTTGGTTTCTTTTAGGGCGCAGGCATCGATCTTGTTCTCCATTAGTCCCTTAATATTTCTTGGTCTTTACTGTTAAAAGATCTTACATTTACAAGTAGCAAAGGGCAATTGATTTCTCTTTTTCCATCGCGTTATCAGTTTTCTTGTGTGGGTCGTCATAGATGTATCAGTCCAAGTTCGAGGTAAGTTTCAGGTTCTGTGCGCATATATAGTCTTTTTACCATAGGTATGGAGCTAACTTGATCTAGGAACCTTCCTCCTTTATCCGGGCTTAGGACTGGCAACATAACCGCTGAGCTACTCAATCCATCCAACGATCATGCAAGTCTACCATTATCATAAATTATTAAAAAAGTCTTTAACAATATTTTTTTAATCATGTTTAGGCCTTGTCACTACTTCCAAATATTAAGTATTAACTTATGTATAATAATAATAATAATAATCTGTATCGTATATTTATAATATTAATACTAATTTGTATCGATTATATGAGGCAACTTTAGTTCATGTATATTACTTTAAGGAATCACACATATATTATAGAGTATATGAATATCTCGTACATTTACATTTATACACATAGTGCATTTCCATTTCATAAATTTAATTTTTAAACTGCACAGTAAATAAACAAAGAGAATGGAGCAGCGAATTTTAGTTACTATAAAACTGAATTAAATTTGAATGAAAATTGAAACGCGCCAGATTTTGTGTGTAAACATAATTTGTAGGCAAATGTACTATATGTGCAACGTAATTAAATCAATGCTGATTACATATTTTATGCCAGATTTAAGGTACAATATTTATGAGGTTTAGAATTTAGCTCAGCTCGGCTGTGTTTATCTCACAAATGTGAAACTGCAGAAGAGGGTAACTGGTTTGGTAAATATTTGAATCGGGATCCTATATCCTTTAACCAAGTGTATATTGTGCACCCTTATCAAACTTTAAACGGAATTATATATTAAGCTGTAGTTTATACTCAAGATATGAGGTAAAGAACGCCCATATTTAATATAAAGATACAATAATATAGAAAAAAATCAATTATTAAATTTTTAGTGAAAATAAAAAAAAATATATCAGTATGACATTATTCCAGGTGGTATTTGAAAAAGTGTTAAACAAAAAATATATAGCTGTAAGGTGAAAGAGCAATATAATACAGACATATATGTTACACATATGGCCACTGTCCCAATATTGAATTTGGTAGACGAGTACCGCTCTTTATTCGAACTGCTTATTGGCTACACGTCGCATATGGCTGTCATCTTCATAAAATATTTTGTCTTTGTTATACCAGGTATAGGAAATCTGTAAGTACCTTATATTTGCAAACAGAGAGATAAATACCAACGTATTTTATTGTATAAGCATTGGGAACAGTGTTTAAATACTTCATTTTGATAATATAACTCATGTTAATCATGGAGTAATAGAAAAAGCTATTGTATTGATAACATCTAATTCAGTTACTTAATTTTGGTTATATTTTGTTTACGTACGCGTGCAGTAGGAAACGTGCATTGCACTGATCATATGGCAGGGTAGTAGGTTCGAATGTGGCGAGTATTTACTATTGTAAATTAATTTTATAAAGCAGTAAGAAATTACTTTTTTCAATTAAAAGTTTATCAACAACGCAATATTTAAACCTCCATCAACAATGCGTTACTTTGACGTATGTCAAATCCTCATCCAAATATTTTGTAAAATCAAAAGCTAGTTTAAACAGAGTTTCTTTTATATCCATGTTTTGATTTTCTGGGCTTTCTAAAACAGTAAAATTTATATGAAAATACACAGTAAATCTGGAACTACATTTGCAAATATTAGATATACATTTTATACATAGCCGAAAATCAATTTGAATAATTACTGTTACTGTAGAAGGACTTTTATTTTTACTCTTTATTAACAGCGCGAACATATTCTTTTGATAAAGTATAATTGTATATAAATGTTAAATGCATTTTTAATAATAAATTATTTGTATTACTGGTTTTCATTTTCATTTTTTTGAGATTATATTTTTTAAGCAAAGTACCTTTACAAACTTTGTATTTATAACTCAATATTATCATATTCAATGCTGCAAAATTAGTGGAAACTACTTTAAATTTGCTAAGTACTAAACTTTAATAATATATTTTTCTTATTTTTACGTCTTAAGTTGCGAATTGAATTTACTGTTAAGGCTTGTTATTCATTAATAGAATAATTTATAATTTATTACTTCAATTTAATTTCTAAAAATAATAAATATTCATATAAAATATAGATCGGCTATTTAAATGTAATTTCCCACCAGATTCGAACCTACACCCTACCATATTATCATCACTATGCGTAACCATACATAAGCAAAATGTTAGTTACTTTAATTTGATATTATTAATATAACGTATTTATTCTCTAATTAAATATAAGGTTCTTTCAGATTTACATGGAATTTCCTACAACCCAGGATATAAGCTGGCACCCGGTATATAAATTCGCATATGTGACTTAGAAGATCTATGGAGGCTATGTAAACAGGAACTGTAAATTTGAAGAGAATGCAATTTTAATAAATTATAGGATAATTTATATGTAAAAACAAAATTTAAATGCAAGCAAATTTATGCTAGAAGAGTTTAAAGAACAAATGATGGATGTGCAAACACATTTGCTATGGGGCACATGTTGGGGAAAAGTAATTATTTTCGAAGTTATTAAAAGAGTTAAGTTAGAAGAAGAGTTAAGTAGACGAAAAGAGGGACTACAAATATAAGAGCAGGATGCAAAAAAAAACTGTATCAAAAGTAAATAATGAATGTGTAAGTCTACATAGCAACTAGCTAATAATTTCTAGGATAATTAGAAATTGTATGTTTATTAAGAACACACATAATGTACTATATTTAGCTTGTATACAACAATTTATAATGGAGTTTCATATATCCATTAAGCGAATATAAGATTTTCTTGGAGTTCTTATGTTTTACCATACATTATCCCTGAACTTCTATTTAGTAGTTTGTTAGTTACGAAATCTGTGCGTATTATTAATGTACGCGATACAATTTGTAAACATTATTGACTAAAATATGTGAAATATAATGGTAGAACGCAGAAATTGTGTGAGTGCAATAGTTTTTATATATTCCATTTGAGCTAGAGAGAGTGCAAAAAATTAATAAACTGTCGTTTCAAATGGAAATATAATTCATAACGTAGCAATTTCGTAACATTACATATAATATAAAGTATTACATTCACAAATATACATAGATAATATTGCAAACTAATTTGTATAAAATACAATCATATAAATACATACAAAAAACTTAGAAGAAAGCTAATACTTAAATTAAATTTTTAATATAATACTAGATGGAGCATTAGATCATTATTCAGATCATTAAGGAATGTGTTCGAGACTTCAGTGTACTCTGTAGATGACACATTCGCATAAAATATTATTACCAAGCATCATCACTGTTTTCTAGTTGTGTAGGTCACGAATGTGAGCCATAAATAAACATAGTTAAGTTTGAGTTTTTAATGATGTATGTAATATTGTCATTTACTATACAAACTGAATTGGCAAGCATTATATTTTTAGAAGTAAAAAAGAATATTTGGTGTTAGCCAGGACCTACGGTTGGGGTGGTCTTAGAGTCTGCAACATATATTTCATATTTATAGTCATATATATTAATATTGAGTATCTGAGTGTACAATTGAACATAAACATAACATACATCTAAGGACGCATAATAAACTGGATGTAATTATTTCAGTTATATACAACCAAGATAATCATTAGGTTATTGTTTTGAGGTAATTTTAACAAAATATATTAAACAAAAGTAATAGATCCCTTGAAAATACCAATAGTATTGTTGGCCTTATGAACTAATCGTACAATGAACTACCATTCGAAAAACACACTACCAACCTTGTATCCTAGCAATGCATCTACTTTTAAAGTTTTTTGTATATAAGAAAAGAAATAGATTTCGTAATAAATATTTGTAATTGAGTCGCCATACTTGAAAGAAAAGTATTTGAGTGGGGTTATTAAACGGGTCGCACAGATGCGGCCGCGCTGATTGTTATAAGTATCTGTTCTCGATGAAGCGGTTGTTATGTAATGCCTTCGAAAATATTTTAAACGAGCTCATGTGCCTATGCTTTGAATGGTTTCAGTTAAAAATATTGCCAAATTCTATAAACGACAAATGCGAATAAAGAAGACTTATACCACACACATCGGCATTATTTACTTGACACCTTAGCGTTTGTCAAAGTAAGAACATAACATTGAATTGTATTTGATTAATATATAATCCTAGAACTGCGGTGTTTATTTTTAAACTAAGATATGATATTCTCTTTTAGTACCTACATAAACTACTAAGTGTAACTGCCATAGTAGATTAGTAGTTAACGATTAGTCTGCTAAGCGTGGAGTCCATAATTGGAGGGGGCCGGTTTTTCGTGATTAGGGAATAGTCAGTTTGGTCATTGTCTTTCAAATTGGTCTTAAAAACAGGGTTCAGTGCATTGTAACACAACTTCAGTTGGAGCAGTGATTGTAGCAAGACTGACAAGTATAGTAGCCTAATCCCTGGCGTCGGTGATTGGCCATAGCAGGATATAGGGTGAAGTTAAATTATTTAACAAAAAATATCTTAGAAATTTCTAATCTACCGCGTCGATTCTCAAATGAGCAGCTGCCGTAGGTCATACAATACCATATATTGAAAATCATACATAATTAATTAGTTTTACTAATGTTCGAGAACAGCTAAAAATTATACCTTTTCCTCTTAAGATAAGTTAGAAGGAAAAAGAATTAGTATCGCAAAATTCGGGTTTCTCATTTTGGACATTAACACACGTTCTAGAATCCCTTGAAACATATTTGCTATTTTTTTGGTATCTTGTATATCTCTGTATCTCACCAACATGATTTGTTGGTTGCACGATAACTCAAGGGCCTGAGTATTTTAAATGGTATAAGAGCTAAATTATACAATTAAAACACTAGTTGAGTTTGGTGTAAGTAGCTAGACTTGAAATAGAGCTACTAGGCTACCTTATGATAAATGAATTATAAAACTATAATGAAAATTGGGTTAGACACAAAATGAGAGCTTTAAAGTAATAAATGGATTTTACAATGATAGGTGCACACTGCCTGAGAATTGCTAATGCGGTGAAGAAAGTTAAGCGAATATTATTTCAAATATCTCTAATTTAGTTCGATTAACTTACATTTTTCGTGAAAATGGCAAATCGTTATGGTCTCAACTGGCTGAGAAAAACATTGTGAAAGTAATGAAATTTTTAGTTGCAAATTAAAATGGGTTCCAACGCTTTGACATCAAAACAAATATGGATCGATTTTATATATATCTATGAATCACAATAGGTAAAAGCGCATATATCAGCTGACTATTAGGACCTAGTTGTGTCCAACTGACGAAGAAAAAATAACAGTTTTCAAGTAACTATTTCATATTTCTTCGTACATAAACTTGTATAGACAATGGCGGCTATAACACCAAGAGCCCCTCAAAAATTCCGGCCAGTTGTACTTATCCAAATTTTAATAATTTGTGTATCGATCAATATACATTATCATTTATTAACCTTGTTAGTAGCCCAAATAACAAATATCAATGGTATATAATATTTGGTTTCGGTATAATACAGTTTGAATTAATTACAGAATTTATTAAATTGTATTACACAAATTATATCAATTGAACAAGACAATTCTGAAGAAAGAGCAAAAGTATTATCTTCACAGTGGGAAGAAAATTGTTAACATAAGATATATAGCAGTGCTGATGACGTCTTAATGACAGAAACACGTGTCCACTGCATTTAGTTTGTTCCAAACATTTTTGCGAT
>JAWQRN010000150.1:0-35990 GCA_033557685.1 Sperchopsis tessellata
CCTTTGGCATTTACGAACGTCTAATGCACTTGGATAAACATCGCAAATGTTTTTGGTAGCAACTGTTGCGTTACTACTCTTGTGAAACCCAAAAAGCATTCAATGCCGGATATGTACCTCTTCTGGTATTTGCCTGGCCATTTCAACTTGCCTGGCCATTTCAACCAAAGTTTCAAAAAAAAATTAAGATTTAATTATTTACAAGTAAACATGTCACTTTAACCTTAAAATGTCTTCGGCACGGCTTTAAAGTACACAATAAGCTGATAAATGATAAACAAATATTGACATGTGCAAAAACGATATTACTTTCTGGTCCTCCTAATAGCTGTAGTTAATGACCAAAAGCGAAGATGTTCACAGTCTTTCGTAGCTATAATCTGCCTATGCTGACAAAGAAACCAGATTCTCATCAGATGCAATAACTGCAAAAATAATAAATTATTCAGCACAACTCTATAGAGTCGGTACAGAAGTAATATTCATGTGGGTGGTATTCAAAATAATGAAATGGTTGACAACCTTGCAAGAGACGTTATACTGTATGCAGAGGATCGTGTGGGTATCACTATCGGGAACACCATGCTGTACACATAGAAGCGTTTAAGAAATGTTTGGAATATTTATTGGAATAATTCATATGAAAACAAACCGACTCAATATGCAAAACTTCATCTACATATCCCAATAAAACACTGATACTCCAAGTATACAGTTTTTAGAAGTTGCATATCATCGATTGCAAGATTGAAATATAACCATGGTAGATTCCCATTATATCTGGATAAAATCAAAATAATAAATTCTCCACCGTACTCTTGTGGCTACGAAGTAGTCAGCAATAATGTGCCATTAGGCACAAGTATCATGAATGTATTGTCCCTGAATAATAAGCAAATGTTTGACTTAATAATAGATTTTCCGTCAGAAGGTCGATCCCGATCACCAGTAAATTAAAAAGAAAAAAACATATTCTCATAGATGATAAAACTTTCTCTTCAAAGCTTTTAGTGCTTATAGCTTCCGTATATATTAGTTGAATCAGTGTGAACATTTTAATAAAGATTTGAAAAAATAGTGTCTATTTCAGATGCCAGGATACACCATTCAGGGAACACCTTGGGTCCACCAGTATTTGATGCAAGCTCCAGCCCCAATCACCCAAGTTGACGATACTACATACAACTTGGCAACCGGTCACTTAGGAGGTGGCTATAAAGGAGATGGACAACCTCCAAGAAGCATCTCTGTAATGGTACCTTCACCAGAGACCGCAGTTCAATACAACCCAATGATTCCACAGGTTTGTTAACTAATATTTTTTTTATTACAAGAGTGAACTTTTATGTTATATATCTAGTTAACTGTAAAAGGAAACTCACATGATAATAACAGCCCTTTATTGTTCTTCTTAACTACCTTTTACACTCGCAAATATTTTTATCCAGTTCCCTCGAAAAAAAAAATATGAATTGGATTTCAAATGTTGGCACCATTTCGTCAGTACGAATTTCTAAGGGTATACTAAAGTTTAAATCATCTTGAATCAATTCTGAAAAAAAAACACACAACCACAGCCATCATTAACATCTTATATGACATAGAAGCCAATATAAATGCTAAAGACTAAGACAGCAAGGATACAAGTTGTTTTATTAAAGGCTTTTCATAGTGTAAATTACACTAAACTTTTCAAAATCATTCAGTTGTCCTATTCTTGGAAGAAGTTAATATACCAACAAAAATAGTTAAATATATAACTAATAATTGCACCTAAATTCGATCCCACCGAAGTTAATGCAACAAAGCATATCTCTAGAGTCCTCAACAGTTAAAATTTCATTATTGATTGTTATTTAATAATTTTCGAATACCATACAATAGATCAATCAAAACTCTCATTAAAATCATAGCATAAGATGTGTCGGTGGAGAAGTCATTGCTATGTCTTCTTTGGCCCCCAAAATTGGTCAACTTGGTTTGTCCCCAAAGAAAGTTGGTGACAATATTGTCAAGGGCACAGCTGACTGGAAAGGTCTTAAGATCACTGTACAACTTAAAATCCAAAACAGACAAGCTACTATCTCTGTAGTACCATCCGGTGCATCTTTGATCATCAAAGCCCTTAAAGAACCTCCACTTGGCAGAAAGAAGCAGAAGAACATCAAACACAGTGGAAAAATCTCATTCGATGATGTGCTCTCCACTGCAAAACAATTGGCCAAGAACCTTGCTGGCATAGTTAAGGAAATGCTCGGAACTGCATAATCAGTAGGATGCACAGTTCACGGAAAACCACCACATGACGTAATTGGTGAAATCAATGACGGAAGTGTTGAAGTCCCAGAAGACTAACTTATATTGGATAATAATAATAATAACTGTTAACAAATGGTCATGGCACAAGATATGGAATAAATATTTACCCATAATTATCTGTTAGCGAGATTATATTTTAGGACTATATTTATTTATAATTTATCAAAACGACCTACAAACAAGCTTTTCAATCCCTTTATATGCTGACGATATGACGTTTGTTGTTAATGGCATAGGTAAAAAAGACATGACTGAGAACATTCAGTGACATTTTGAGGCAAAAATGGTTTAAACAAAATGGTATTATGCTAAAACAGATGTTCTGGATAGTCAAGTGGACTAGAGTACACTAGTGGCTCCACGAAATTTCTCGGTGTTCAATTAGATTAAAATTTAAATTGGAAGGTGCAAGCGGATTAAAGACTTAAGCTTATTTTCATATATAAAAAATACATACTAAAAACGAAAATAGTACAGGAGTAGTGCTTGATACTTCACACCTTTTATATGGAGTGCTCTAGATAATATACAATTACACTCTAGGTTATGTTTGTAAAGTGTTATATATTTTGTAAAATGTTTATTTTTTAACTAACTATTTTTTGTTATTTTTTTAGTTGACTGCACAAATGAGTGCAATGCACTTAAGCACTGGATCATACATTTCGCAACCATTGTCGTACTACACATCGCCCACCATACTTCACGCTGTGCCGGTTGCAGATTCGGAGCACACGTCTAATGCTACAAGCCCTGAAGATCCCTACCAAGCATACCAACCTCAGCAAACTAAGTAGATCGAGGACTATATATACATATATATATAGAGAGATGAGATTAGGGTCTACTGTCTGAACATTTCGACATAGACACAAAAAAAAAAAAACTTAGATTTAAGAAAAAAGTTCATAGTAGAGTTAGAATAAAGAAAATATAATAGTAATAGGAAAAAAACGTGAATGAAAAATTAAAAAAGTGTGCTTAAAATTAATACTACCGAAAATATTTTTATAAGTTAAAAACGTTTGATTTTTCACGATTGACTTGTTAGAGGGAAAGTTAAAACTTTTTTTCTTTTTATTTGCAAGAAAAATCTTGTTTTTCTTTCCTTTCAGTAATTTTAAATGATTTTAAAAGGAAGTATTTTTGACGCTGTTAAATATGTGTTTGAAACGGCTTCCTTTAATGACGTATTGTTTAGTGCGAATGAAGGAAATTGCGTGTTTTAGCCTTATTTTTTTAAATGACGAAAACAGAAACAATAATAATGGTTTATCGAGTGTTCAGACAGTCTTATTTAAATTACGATAGTTACAGCGTAACTTATTGAAAAATAATTATATTTTGTTGCAACATTTTTCTTAGAAATTAAGAAGACGTTAGTTTATATAAAATAACTAAATGACTGAAGAAATTGTTATATTTAAATAAATCATATTTAAGAAGTTTGCGCTTTTATAAGAAAACAAGCTTGTATAGCCATGGTAGTAATGTAGTTCGTGGAATTGTATTATATTCTTTTTAAAGATAATAACTAGTTTTTTTTAAAGATGAGCCTTTGATACAATGATTTTAGTTTTGTCATTTTAAAATTTTAAGAAGGATTTAACACAGACATTTTACTTGATTGAAACAAAAGTAAGCTAATCAAAGAAATCATTGCATTGATGTCCTATAAATTAAAAATTATATGATATAATTACGTTTGATAATCTATATAAACGAAGGAAAATCATTAATTCCTGTTCTTTCCTGAAAATTATTTAAAGACAGGTTGAATAGAGCTTTAGAACATTATATATTTTTTTAGAGGTGAATCGCAGCATTTTCCACAAATTATACTAAACAAAACACATTTAATTATAAATTTTTTTAACGATTTCATTAGTTTACACTCTTATTATGTCAACTATTAAGTGATAATTTAGTTTTTGAATTATTTTTAAATGATTTAAATTATTCTACATGTCTTTGACGCATTTTCAATGGGAGTCTGGTGTTTTTTGTTTATCTGAGATTAAACTGGCAAGTAGCTTTAGCCAAGAACTTTTATTATAGTAACAAGTTTCAACTTTTTGTTGAAGAGAGAGCCAGAAGAAATCACAGAAATTATCAGCTAACAGAGGTTGGAGATTAAGCCCAAAAATATATTTTGTTTATCCTGACACATTGAAAAGGCTTGAAATGAGGATAGACTTAAAATATATAAACATATGGAAATCATTCAATAGAGGTTATAAAGATTTAAGTTAATCCCGTAATGTAATTGGAGTGAATTGAAGAATCCACTTGAATTTAATATAATGGACACATAACCTTAAAAAGTCATAGATGTATACATACAACTTAAATTCGTAATGAATGAAACAAACGTCTCAGAGAATAAAATCAGATCACTATTGTAATTATGGTTTAACAAGAAGTAGTTGAATTACGTCATTATGTCGCCACCACATCAATTGTGAAATTAATCGCAATAAACGTAATTTATAATACGAGCATTCAGGAATAAAAGTACCTTGTTAGTAGCTACATTTTCAACAAAAAATAATAACTTAGATTTTGTAATATTGTCAGTTCATGACAGCCAAAGAATAAAAGTGCAAATTTTCAATCTTCAATTTTGTAAATATAAAAAAAAATATTTAATTCTAGTCTTTCAGTTTCTGTCATTTTCGATTTTTGATATTTTATCAAATGTTTTATACGTAAAGGCCATCTTATTTCTTATTGCTTGTAAAGTGTGTTCTAGCTTTGAGCATGATAGTAATAGAAGTGTGCTTGTGCAGCAGGAAGTATTTTTTTTTAAGAAAAATGTCGCAGTGAAATCTGTAGAATATATGATCTTCCCAAGCCTTTATGGCAATAGATTATAGGCAAATTGTATTTTATTTTTTGATCATCTATAGGTAGTTATGTTTGCAAAGCAAAGCAAGTGTTAAAAAAACAAGTGATTAAACTGCTCACTATTGAAATCAAATATATCTTCCTAGATACAAAAGTAAATTTAAAAAAATAACCATCTATGTGTAAACGAACTGAACTTCCAATCTTATAAGTTGTTTTCTTGTTTTATTTATTAATTTTATTTACCAATATACTAAAATGACAGTGGCTATAAAAACAAAACAAAAAACAAGTGGTAAAGAAAATTTCACCATGGGATAGTCTGGTTGTGTATAAATCCCAATTTTCGCATTAAAAAAGTATTTATTTTTTATGATAAATCTCTTAATAAGTTTTTATCTCTTTAGCGAATATGGATACAGATCATAATTTTTAAACAAATATGAGATGGTTGCACCAAAGTATTTGATTATCTATTATTTTTAATCTTTAAAAACATTTGCATTCCGTTTGTCATAATGTACAGGTTTTCTCGACATAAAAATAAACACCTTTTTATTACTAATAATTACATACAAATGATCACATCGAGATGTTAATGATCTTTACCTTAAAAAATTTTAAATTTAGACAATATGTTTTTTCTAGGTTTAAATATATTACAAGATTCAAGTACTTTTGAGTAATACCGATGGATATCGACCTTAAGTGAATCCAATTTTAACCTATTATTTCTACATATTGTATTTTTGAAAACAAAACAAGTTCAAATACTATATTTATAGATTTCTGAATGATTGTTTATTAACGATGTTGCTTCTACAAAAGTCATCGATGAATAATAATAATGTATTGTCACATTTCACAATATATATACTCTTTGTACTATATACTTATCTTAATTCTGGATTGCACGAAAGTATATTAAATTAAATCTGTAAAAACGTATGTTGAATGTACGTCCAAAATTCATCGTATTTATGTGTTGACGAACTGAACAACATTGGACGTTTAGAAGACGTACGTTTTCTCTACTAAAATTGTGAGATTAAATACTTCTGTGTAATCTACCACAAATGTTTAACAATATTGTGAATAATACTTTATTTTTAATTTGGGTTTATATTAATTCAGTACATAGACTTCCACGGCCACAGTAAATATTTTCAAGTTTTCCGGGAAATAACCGTGTGTTGGCTTTTGTTTTTGCCGATGTTTTGTCCGCCGTTGCAGGGGACGTTATCAATGGATTTATATTGTTTGTTGGTAAGAAAAATTTATTTTGTCATTTGTCATTATAGAATATTGGATATAGTTGAAAAAAATGATTGGAAAATTAGCTACTTTAAATATACATATATAATATATACTCTGTTTATATAGTTTTTCAAAATATTTGCTAAAAAATTTATTACTTGTTGTTTTTCGACATTCCAGTGTCTCTTAAGATATAATCCTTTTTTGTAATTTATATTTATTGTAATATTTATTTCCGTAAATATTTTCATTTACGAAGACATCCCGATGTTTTATTTAATTGTACAGTTCTTTTGTAATAATGATAGTGCAATTTTCTTGTTTTATATTTTTAAGTTTATTTTTCATCGTAGTTTTAAGTTGTTTTTAGTTTTGAATTTTTTAATGTGAAAGGGATTTCTTTATAAATGGACTGACTATATTGATATTGTTGTGTTATGGATGAGCGTCGAGGTTCTTCTTGCGGAGGAACCAAACTGTGTATAGTAAAATTTTGATACCACAATTACAATTGTGGTTCTGTCCGCAAAAAAGTCTTCCTCGCTCTGGTTGATTTTGTTGCGTCTAAAGTTTGTTTTAACGGATATTGACACAAAAGAGCCTTTTCAAAGATCACAGACTTAGGCGAACCTGGTTCGGGCAGATTCTTTTTAAGTGCAAACTTTTAAAACTTTAAGTTTTAACAGTTTTTATACATGCCAATTATAATTATTGAACTTTTTTAAAAATTCGTTTTATTATGACAATAAAGTCCTTTGGGCTGTAGTATAATATATATTTAATTTATTTAGAATCCTTTATTTTATTTTTAAATTTTATCATTAGATTATTATCATCAGTAATTAGATACATACCAAATTTTAACGGCTATTCTTTTCTGTTTGATACATTTTCCATATCAAAGGGCATTCATTTATTATTTGCTAATAAGGAAACAGATGTTTCAATCATTTATTATCTTATTAATTGACGTAAACACCTCCAAGTTCGCATATGCTTAAATCACAAGGTGTTTTATTACTTTAGTGCTTGAAGGTCTTTGGCTAAACAGATTATAATTATTATTTTTTAAATCAATTACCCTATATCTTTTTTATTTAGTATATACATGCATTGCAAATGATTAAAGTTATGTTTTTGCCATAATTATATTTCTCGCTCCTAATAATAGCGCTTTCCGTTTAAGAACTGCACTTCAGTTTTCAAAGTACGACTTAATGATGATGTGTAAGATGCTAACCTACTTTGTAGTATAAATACTTGTCTGTTTTTTTGTTTAATTGTGGAGACTTATGACTTAAATGCAAATGAACCCCAGGCCCATTTGAGTTTTGCAATGGCTTTTATGTTGTAAACACCAAATCTTTTTCGAATGTCCGTAATACAATCCATCGTTATAGCCAAATTACTGTATCAAGTCTCCAGATAGCGTTGCTCCATTCTCTTAGTTCTTTCTAAATTTAGTAGGTGGAAAAAGTAAGGTTGAAACACCAAAATTTAGTAATGTTATTTGTGAAAAGACTCCTATCCAAGAATGGAAAAATAGGAGCTGTATATCCAGGCTATATACAGTATCACGAAGGAGACATATGTTATATACTTTCAATTTCTCTTATGTATTTCTACTGTTTTATTCTCTTGGTCCAATTAAATACATTGGCGAAAGTTCACATACTATTTCACTTGCTCCAGTACGCAGTTATTCTTTGCTATATCATGCTGCCAGCTTTATTGAACTAAAAGTTTTAGTAGCTCTTTAGGTTATACACACACACTGGATAATTGATCAAACCGACATTTAACTTATAAGCTTTTCATGTCATGCATTAGTATTATAAAGTTTTGAAAGTTGTTTTGGTAAAAAAAGGAAATGTTTTAAAAGTTTGCACTGAACACTTATTTTTTATTAATCGGGGGTAGTGTTAGCCAGGTTTATCCTTGTGGACGACGGTAACTATACTATACACGTTGAAAGATATCGTGCCTTTTTCAGATTAGTCCATTGACAGGGATTTACTGAAAATATTTTCATATATTTTTTTAAACTCGGTGTTTCGTAAAACTCACTAACCAAATTTTAATCTTATAGTTGTTTCTATGTTGTAGACAGATGTAAATCTTAGTTTCAGTTGTTTCTTTCAAGTTGTCACTGGGCTGGGGGATCTGTAGTGGAGCCTATTTTTGCCTATGTCATGCCATTTTCATCGGTTATATCTGTATTCGAGTTGGGTGAAAAAAAGTTAACTCAAATAATAGAACAAATTCCATTATTTGCGTAAGCTTTTTATTTTTCCAATCAACCTGAATACATATCAAAAATATATTTTATAATAAAATAAATATCAGTAGTGAAATTATTAAATTTCAATTTTTTTTTCTGTACAGATATGTAGTAATTTATATAATTATACTTTATGTATTATAATATAGTATGAATTAATACTATTTTTATTATTAAATCATTGAAATAAATGATCATATAAAATGTCTTAAAGTTTGAAAAAACCAAAACAAATGTACAGTTCAGAATTTCAGCAATTTCAGAATTGGTTAATTTTTTTTAACACATCTATACACAACACAAGCAAATACAAATGAAATTGTATCTATCATATAAAACAAAGTACTAATTAGAAAAAAATGGAATGATATTTTGTGAAGCGAAATTTAGAAAATCATGATACATACGGCACACTTCTTTTCGATGACAACGACAATAATATCCATAAAGTTCGTAGTGTTTCTAGATTAGGTGATAAATATACAAAATCCTAACAAAAATAGAAAGATTCTTGCCTTTATCTTATCAAATCATAACTATATTGTTATACATGGAAGTTAGACAGATGGTGTATTATAATTTAAAAATAAATCTTTATCTTATAAAGTAGATTGTGAATAGTTAATTCTTAAATTTATTCAAAGATGTTTCCTGACCCTAGTCATTTGGAGTTTACTAAAAGCAGTTATAAAGTAAAACCAGTGAAGAACATACGAACTTCTCCCCAACCTTTTATATAATTTAATTTTCAATATTATTTTTTTTTTTTTCTTTGTATGATTTTTAAAATTGGCTTAACTGTTTCCTTTGGGGTTTGAAGAGTTCATAAAATCAATAAAAGGCTATATGCACAATTCATATGGCCCAAACATTTTGAGTTTTGAAAACTCTTAGAACAAACTGCAACTCTGATAACTTATATCTGGAAAATAAGTAATAAGTTAGAATCCTGAAACCAGTGAAACATGTAAATGATAAGATTTACATATTAAAACTTAGTGTTACCATTTCTAAGAAGGTGCAAAAAAAACCTTTCTTAGCAAACAATCCCTAATATCTTTGGAAGATGTAACGAGTAATCAAACAGAATCTTATAAATGTTATTGTATATAGTATGTACAGTAAGAAAAACTTCTATCTGTTATTCATAATTTTCAACTAACAAAGGGATTAGCTGTGGGCTGAAATTGGACGATATATTATTCCTGTAAGTCACTTGACATTCGCTAATATTTTGTTCCTCCATATCATGGAAAATTATTCATGTTAATCTCCTGGTTTTAAAAACACTTAAGTATTGCGAAGAACACAAAAACTTTAAAGAAAAAAAAAACAGAGACCTTTATCTTGAAATGCTGTAAATATAAAGCCAGATAGGGCTTCCTTTTTGTTGAGTTATATTTTGTATATGCCAGCATATGCCTAAAATTAATAGTTAAGGCGTAGGAGACACTTAGACATATGCAGATAGCAAAATCGATGTTATTAGTATTTTTATATGATCATTTATTAATTTTTTATTTCCTCACTAAAGCATTTGTAGATATGTAGGTGAAATAGCTCCATTACTGCTTAAGTCGGTATAACTCCTGCTATTGCAGTTAGTGGCGAAGGCACCCCCACTCATGTTCGTTTGTGTGTATAGCTAAGCTATAAAAAAAAAACAATTAGTGTGTACGATCATGGAGAATTTTCGATATTTGTAATGAAAACCACCCGGTACTAATTTTATCATATATAAATGAGATTGCTCCAGAATACGTGATTCCCACATGGCAGGATACGTTGACGGTAAGATATACATTTATAGATGACTTGATAGTATCGGTGTCGACTTGCAAACAGATTTTTACACTGATAGATTCAGGTTTATTTTTGGTATACCGTAAAATTTGAATGGTATAAAAACCTATTTTTTAGACCATATTGTCGAACGAGTCAAACGACTACCTATTTAAGCGGAACGGGCAAAAGTTGGCCCTTTTGTAAAAAGTAATTTAAAAGGCGGAAGATTTCCGTTGTTAGGTTAGGTTAACTTGTAGATTAGCTTTAGCATGGTTAGTTTGTAGGCTTAGCAATAGATATTAGGTAGGCTATTTTAATTAATGAAAATGAAACCTAGATCGTAGGCTAGTTCTTAAGTAAAACTTACCTTTCGGATACAATTTGGAGTATATATTATTTAGTTAGTGTTTATATAGTATATAGATAGATATATTTAATTATATATTGGCCCCTTTTGAAGTGCGTGGTGTCACCATGTGCTTTGTAGCTGTGCGACGTGGCGATAGGGTGTATTTAACTAGGGGCTTTGATAGTCAGAGGTGCGATACTCCAGGATGTATTCGATTTGACTTTGTCTTGCGGTAGGTAAAAAAAAAACTAGATTAAGTAAGTGTTTTTTATTGTTGCATAAGTTAAGAATGTTTGTTTCTTTTTTTTAATGTAAGTCTTTTGTGTTGGATAATAAAATGTATTTGTGCAGAATTAAGTGTTTTTCATTTTTTAAAACAGTATTTTGTCGTTTACTTTAAAATTTCGTATCTCCATTTTTTACGCATACTCAAACTAATTTCCTTTACATACATTTATTTCATAGCATTCAGATATTTAAAGATTAAATATCATGATCCCCTTTAAACCTCCACCTGCTAGAATTCATTAAAACTGTAGATGCTTTGTTTTCATCCAGTATTCTATGCACTGCTTTTCTGAAAGGCCCACTTTGTTGTGTTCCCGATATCCTATGCTAAAGAAATTTTAAATCTCTGGAGTGGCGGATGTTATAGAAGTTGCTAAGGTTTTTTCAATCAAGTAAGTTGGAATAACTGGTCCCCAGATTAATCCATTGTCCAGCTGAAACCCAAGTAGCTTCAGCATTGTAATGTTGCCGATGAGCTGGTGTTGATTGGCATTATTTTTGGAGGTGAAACAAACATTTTTTTATAAATACATAGACTTAATGAAGGTTTTATTTTCATCAATATGTAGAATGATTACTTTTGTAGCAAATAGCACTATAATCCAATTTTTCCTAAAAATCAGTGTTACGAAATTTTGATACTAGAGTGACGATTGATCATAACATCTTGGCTCCTGAACAAGTTACAGTTAATCTCCAGCAAGTTATCAATGGCTAAAAGAGAGTGAAATAAGTAATACAACAGTATATGAGGTAAGTAGTTCATAGGGTGTAATCTGCCAAACAACAAAGGCGATATATGAAGTGATAATAAACACACTTTTGTTCTATAATTTATGAACAAAAGGGACTTGTATGCCGTCGATTAAATAACAAATATATTTCGAAATTATATATCTATATTCTATAACTATTAATCACATTTAAATCAAACATTTAAAACACAATAAAAAAAGGAATCTAATGTTGCAAATTAAATGTTCATGCAGTTGCAATCAGCCTTTTATATTGTCTTTAAATAACAAAGTTGTTACCTATTAGAAATAACATAATAGATTGCATTAATAATATTTAGAGCTATTTTCAGGTTTTCCGGGAGATAACCGTACTGAATTAATTTTAGAGCAATTGACAATTTAGAATGTAATTGACAGCTCGGTGAGATACGTCAACAAACGTGTTTTGAAATTAGGTTTATTTGATTAATTATTTCAAATTTTCATTTAGGTGTTATTCTTTCTACATTAAAATGTGTCTAAATACAAGTTCTATCGATCTGTAGAAGGATTTTTCATTATTTTGAAAGATACCTAAGAAATTTAAGTTTTAACATCGTTATCTCTTTTTCATCACCGACGTCACTTAGATAGTATATAAAGAAATTATAAAGAGCAAGGTTTAAGGCAAGATTGGTTGGACAGGTATTTTGCCGAGTCTCCCTGGGCGCGACGGGTGTTTACCTGGAATTTTTAGGAAATTTCTTGAAATTGTGACGTACGAGATTTGGATAACGCCACGGCTCTAATTGGATCAAGTCCCAATCAAACGGACTTGTACTAAAAGTGTATTGATTGAAACGCAACTCACAGATGTCAAATAGAAGGTGACGGCAGCAAACAAGGGGCGACTAAAACTACGGGCAAAATAAATCAGCACTTCAAGAGGTATCACAGAAACGCGAAAAGAGCAGGGGCATATGTTATAATAACATAGATAACATAGAATCTTACCACCGCAATACTAAATAGCAGATAAAGATGGGGGCCCCAAGCAACCCAAATAAAAAAGCAACTTAAACAGCAAAGACCTTAGGAAAGAAGCGAAGGTAATAAAACGGACGGCAGATATGGTATTAATAGAAAGGTAGATGCAGCAGCACATGATATGGTATGAAGAGTTGGAGAATATACGTGCATCCCTGGGTATGATAGAAGGGACTGAACTGTTTTTTGCTCTTTGGTAAAAAATATTTCAGAAAACATAGTGTCGCAGTCTCCTCCATGAGCTTCTGAACTGGGCTCTTCGGTGTCGTTGCCCACCCTAACCACCCGGCGAGGATATTTTTATCAAGAAGCTAAACTTGTCCCGCTGTCTACAAACCTACGCATGCGCAATTGTGCGAAATCGGGATTTTTCACCGTTATTTTGGTTAATTAATTTGATGATTGCGGTTGATTATCGTGACGTCCATTGCTGTGTTCATTACTTTGCTTCAATTTGTAGTGACGTCACTGTCTCGTTAATTAATTTAAAACTTCGTGATGTAAAATATACCTCGATACATATATTAAGTTGCGTCATCAACCGATGGCGGAATGTCTAACAGTTACAACTCTGTTGAAGTACTACGTGTCGTTCAATTGTATATATGTTACAAAAACGAGTAAGGTGATATACGATAGGTACTACTCTTAATTAATTAATAACATAGTTATTTCTTCGATTTTAGCGAAATCCATCTACAATTATTTCAGATTTTTTACGGGTCAATTTTTTATACTATTTATTTCTTTTGTAGCTCATTTACTTTTAAAATTGATATTTTGTCATGCTTCGATTTCTGTTTTGGACTATTTTTAACAGTAGTTATTTAGACGTAATTTACTTTTTATTTGTTTTTAAATAATTAGGTTTATTTTGCAATTATTTCTCACTTTAGTATCGGTAAAATATGGTTTTAAATGCTTTTACCTTTATATGGTTTACCCTCTGTATGCTTTTTAAACTATGGTTTATTGTTTTAGGACATAAATAAAGCCAATATAACTCAATTCAATACATTTATTTTCAACAAATTTTAAAATTACAATCATTACATATACTTTAAATACATCTTATTGTTTCTTAATATAAAATTAACATTTGATATAAAAGATAAAACTTCTTCGTGTTCTTTTGTTGTAGACTACGAGATGATCTACTGATGACCACTTGTCTGTAAATAAACAAGAAAACGTGTTTGTTAAAACATAATTTTGTACTATTTAAGTACAACTCATATCGTAAATGAGTTTAGTGTTATCAGATTAAAAAGTAAAGTCTTCTAATTTACACGACATACACTTTACATGCGACATAACTAACATATGGAAAAATAATCGTAGTTAAATACATACAAATATATCATCAAATAACTACTACCAGCGTAAAATTAACGGCCATTTCGTTTAAAAAACTAGATGAAAATTTATAAATATTAACTAATAAAAACATAAGATTTTTGGAGCCATCAGAATAAAAATTTATAAACCTAAACATTCTTTGAGAGGATAATTTTTAGCATGATGCAAGCCCAATGGGCCTTCAAGCAAAAAACACACCTTAGTAGATTATCTTTAAAATCAATTAATAGTGAAATTTAAAAGTAAACAATTTTATTTATAAACACCTTCCTATATGAAAGAAAACAAAGGTACGCAAACATATGTATAAACACGATATTTATTTATTATATTATCATATTCATGTTCTTTATAGGTTATAAAATATTTATTTTATAGATCTGGTAGCTCTAGGTATGCAGAAATTTAAAACTTGATAGTTTACGTTTTCGGTTAAATGATCGGTAGGCGTTATAGCTCATGAAGGAAAGTATTCATAGGTGTAACTTATAATACACGTATAAATTTACGTAAGAAATTAAAATATATACGTTTATTAATTAAAATTGAGAAAATTTTCACGGATATCTACGTAATTGAAAACACTATTTTATATTAGGTATTTTAAATGATCAAAAACGAAAGTTTGTTCAAATGTCAGATTTTCTAATTTGCACCCGCCCCTCCATTTATGGCAAAATTGACGCTGTCACTGCTTTTGTGGTAGTAGGCCAAATAAACCGTTATAGCATATTGCACCTACACACTAAGCCCTATATACTTTAAAACCTACATGTACTAACTGTTTTTGATCTTTACTTATAAAGTGGTACTTTTCTTTTTAAATAAAACAAGAAAGAAAGGAAGAAAACGATATTAGTTTTTAATTATTTACAAATTATTGCTTACTATTTGACAATAAGTGCTTATTTGCTTGGGAATTTTGATTTACAGTGTCCAATTTGAATTTAAGGGCAAACAATATTTTCTTTGCAAAAAACATTTCATTATGCATATATTTTTATAATGATCTACCATGTCATCCACTTTAATTTCTGCTATACGTTAGTGTATTATTATACAGACATAGATCAGAGTCTAATTCAATATTTGCAGACGCAGAATATTATATAGTGTTCCTTTCTCTCATTAATCTTACTTCTTCTTCTTGGAGTACCTTATCCTCAGTGGTCGATGGCAATTACTGATCTAAATAATTTAATGAAGTCATTCCTGTCCATTGTCTTAAGTTTCTTAGCCATGATATCCTTCTTCGGTCAGGTTCTCGTTTTCCATCCACCATTCTTTGAAACATAACTTGTAGTAGAGCGTATTTTTCACCTCTCAAGACTTGTCCAAAATATGAGAATTTTTGCTTTTTAACGGTCACAACAATTTTCCTTCCCTTATTCAACCGTTCCAGAACCCATTCATTTGTTATCTGGTATGTCCAGGAGATTCTGAGTATACGTCGGTAACACCAGAATTTAAATGCTTCACGTCGATTTATGATGTTCTCTGTCAGGGTCCATGCCTCTACTCAATAGTAAAGTATTGAAAAAATCTAACACCGGAGAGTCCTAATTCTTAATAGAATGTCCAATTTCAGATTACAACACAGTTCGTGGGTGGTTAAATGCATTTTTTGCTTTTTTCAATTCCGATTTTTACTTCCGCAGCATGATCCCACTCTGAACTTAAGTTGCATCCCAGATATGTAATATTTTTCACCTGTTGCAATTTCTTGCCATGTAAGTAGAAGTTAGCATTTATGCCATGTTTGCTAATAATCATAATTTTTGTTTCTGCTATAATAATATAGTCATCGACAAAGCGAATCTTATTAATGCTCACTCCATTTACGATTACCCCTTCGTCATGTCCCTCGAGTACCTCTGAATATATGTTGAACAACATGGGTGATAGAATGCACCCCTGTCTAACTCCTTTTTGGAGGTTTATTTGAGACAAAGACAAGTTATATTTACCAATATTTATCAGCTTACCATGTTTGACATTATCGAATGCCTTCATATATATAAAGCATGCATATACGTCACTGTTAACATCCCATTCTCTCTGTACAAGTATTTGGATACTGAACAACGCCTCTCTTGTACCAAACCTGCTCCTGAAGCCAAACTGAGTATTTTCGATATGTTCCTCAACTTTGCTGTATAATTTTCAGGAAGATCTTTATAAAATGGCTCATAATGCTAATTAAACGATGTTCGTCACATTTTTTAGCTTTCGTATTATTTGGAATAGGTATAAATGTGGAGGTTAGCTATTCCTCGGGAATTGATCTTGTATCGTAAATCTGATTAAATAGTTTGACTAACGGCTCTAGGTGTTCTTCGTCTATGGGTTGTATCACTTCTACATAAGTATTGTCTGGGCCAGGAGATTTACCATTTTTGAATCGTTGTTCATTGTTATATTATTTCTGTATGTGTCTTTGAAAATTTTTTCTATATAAGCTTCCCATGTCTTCAATCGAATTGTGGGATCCCTTTGATTTTCTTGAGCATGATTACTGTGTCATGTTTTAAATTCTTCTATTTCCGAGCATTGTTCATGCAAGTATTCAAGTATGAATAATACAACTAAAATGCAAGTGAGCAGACATTCAAACTGCGATATTATTTTAAAGGAAATTAGAGGCTACCTTTTATCATATACAGGGCACTACACAAAATATGTAAGGCAAATAACCAACAAACAAATCACTCGTACTTGTTATTCTAAAAATCTCATAATTTCTTATTCTATTCTATCATACCCTTTTTCCAAATCCATCCTCCAGTTAATTGTTATACACATCTGTACTATCATTCTTATGAATCGGACTATGTGAAAGTTTAAACTTTCTAAAGGTCTTACATCATTTCGGTTTATATAGATTAAAACCGAGAAGTTTAAAGTAAATGAAAATGTAAAAGACATTTATTAATTAAAAATTAGTAGCTAATAACCAAACAAATTTCTTGTACATATCATAGTTTATCATTGTATGTTCAATGCGATTGTCAAGAGAGTCAAAGAGAACAGAAGGAGTGGTGGAATTGCGCAGCTAATTCACCAATGAACAAAATCTATACCTTAAGTGACTTCTTATGAATATCCTTTCTGACACCATACACTCTAGAAAAGCTGAAAAAAATCACGGTAGATGACCCCCCTAAACAAATGTTTTGATTCATTTAATGCTAAGAAAACTAATTGCAATCTATTATAAAACTTATTACTAAAAGTATTTTGGTACTTACACAGCCTTAATATTAAGTTTTCGGATCTACAACTCGTAAACAAGCATCTGCTAACTCTACAAAAATTGGTTCAAGCATAGCTTTCTGCATGGCTAGATCTGCATTAGGTGCACTATCAATTTCGTTGAGTAAATTCCGTAAATGTCGATTTTGGAGCAGATCCTTCACCGTTTCATCTCTGGATAACTGTTGCAGTTTATCTCCCGATATCGTGTCAGAAGTAATATAATTATCATTTTTAGATTGTGGTGATAGTCTCTGGTTAGTAGGTTGTGGAGGAGGGTGGCAAGTTCCATTTTTATGTGTTTTGTAGCAAGGTGATGAACAACTAAACAAAATAAGTTAGGTTATAAGGAATTTAAGGTTAGATCAATGCATTTACTTACTAAAATTTATAACATGATGGACACTTATATTTGCTTTCTTCTGACGAACACGTTATGCAAATTTTCGGCATGTCTTTAATTTTACTGTATGAAAGTTTAGTCAGACTTTGGCAAATTAATGTTTGTAAACAACTGTTCTAACCAAATTCTGTACATTTATCATGTGCTTATTTTATTATTCACGCGCATGCCCACTTTCTTGAGCTAGTTTAACCAATGAAAAAGACCAAAGGAAATTGATTCAGAAGTGGCGCGTAATATGATCAATTCTTAACTTCTCTGATAAGTTTGTAAGGATCTTGTAAGGAAGTGTAAAATAAAAGATGCCTTACCTAAAATGCAAAATTTATTTAATATAAAAATTCTTAGCTACATCAAAACAAGTATAATTCTTGTATATATCACAGTTCATCATGGTGGACTTCATTGCTACTTGCAATGTAGTCAAAGAGATCAGAAGGTAGGGTAGCATTGTGCAGCTCTTTTGCCAATGTTAAGTATCTTTTTCTTAAATGATGAGCAGACGATTTTGGCTGTCGACTTCTTGTGAATATTCCTTTTTTGTTACCACCCACTCGAGTATAAGCTGAAAAAGAAAATCATTAATTTTGTTTTTTGCATTGCGACAGTTGGGAAGGTGAGTGATGAAATATAATTTGAATAATTTGAAACACAAAATTTCATCAGTTCTTCTTAGAACTCCTTAACAAATATATTTGATAAAAGTAATATAGAGTGAGGTGATCCCCGGTACCATGGCTAATTACTGAAATAAGTTAACTATTGAGGGAGCATGACAAAGCTAGATTGCACTTTTGCAAGCTACCATCTACTGCGAACAAAAAAATTTTAGAGTTGGAAGAATTTGAGAGCAGGCAAGGAAGTGTGTAGAATCAAATTTTATGGTGGGGGGATGTTTTGGTTGTTATAAGCGAGTATGCATGCATCTGAAACTTGGCGATCAGGTCGATAGGAAAAGATCATAAAATGGCAATATGTCCGACTTTGCAATGGTCATATCATAACTTACAAATGGTTTATATAATTATGAAATAAAAAAGCTGCATTGCATTTAAAACGATACCATTTTTACTTATTATATTTATTATAAGAATGTGAATTCTAGTTGTGCAATAACGCTATACATAATAATAAAAATAATAGCAGTGTGAATTGACACGACATTGCATTCTAACTTACTTTGAGCGGTTTTGAAGTCTGCAAAATTCCATATAAATTCACCTATGAAAAATCCTTTCTGCCTCAAAATGTCAAATGCTTCGAAATGTCTTGACATCATTGATACTTGAAATTCTTCAGACCACACGTATGCAGGATGCTGTAAGAGGAACAGAAATGAAACAATCACATTTGTGAAATAATTGAAGGTGAACTAAAAAACTTTGGGGCTTAAGACATGAAATGTTACCAATCTATGTAAACTTACTATATGTAGTCCTTCTAGAGTATCTGCCCCATATTCTGACATAAGAACAGGTTTATCATATTTTTGGTGCCAGGAGGTTGCTTCGTCGATTACTCTCTTAGTAATCATGTCTAATTGTCCTGTGTTTGAATACCATGAGTTATATCTGTTGAAACTAATAATATCCAGATGTTTACCCTACAAATAAAATAAAATAAATTCATCTAAAACAATATCTTTAGCGAAAATCGGAGGGTTGCTATCGTTATTGAAAACACTCCTGGATATAGTTAGATAGTTACTTTTTGTGTTATTTACTTAGAGTGCCAGCCAAGATGTGCTAGAGGATTAGAAGGAATACTTGAGAAGGAACAAACTGAATGTAGCATGGGATATGGTACACAAGACCATGTGTTTGTACTGAGGCAAATAGCAGAAAACTTTACGAGGAATGGCAGAGTGGTATTTTTGGGGTTCGTGGATTTAAAAATTGCTTCTGAGAGATGGGAAACAATAAAAGTGTGAGATGACTTGGAGAGAAGATGTATGTAGTAAGAATTGATGAAGACAGTAAGTTGGATTTATAGAAGCTGTATTTATGTAAGAACGTGTATTTTGACATTTTTGAGACAACAGGAGGACTGAGGCTGAGGAAGTGATGCACCATTTATTATTTGTGGTGATAATGGATGACATAGCGAAGGAGTACAAAGGTAGAATATGGGGGCTGCACATGGTGTATAAAGAGGTCTGATTATGTGCGCTTGCAGTTGATATTGTGATGTGTGCTCGGAAGGTGTTGTGCAAAACAATTTGAAGATTTGGGATGTGACATTGACTCATTACATTATGAGAACGATTTTGGAAAGGACAAACGTTATGGTCAATGTTCTTGTATGAGGTAGAAGGGCGAAAAACATGAAATCTGTAATGTATCTGGGGGCTATTATTGACAGTGCAGGTAAATTTGAGCCTAAAATTAATAATACAGTAGCTGCTGCATTGAGATTGTAAAATGCATTAAGAGACAAATTTATAAAAAAGAGAGATATATCAAAGAAGTCTAAAAATAGAGCATTCAATTCAGTGTATGTTACGTATGTTTGGATATGAAACATGGGTGATAAAGGAGCTATTTAAAAGTAAGCTGTAAGCAAGTGAAAGGAAGTTTCTGAGACAGACAGAGGAGGTTATGAGAAGAGACAAAATATGAAAAGAAACTTTTCGTGAGTGAAAGAAAATGAAGATTTTTGGCATCAAGGATGGAAGACGCTTGACAGCCATGAAATGTGTGGGGGCAAGAATAAATGGGGTGAGGCTAACGGAGAAACTTATGTGAACTTAGGATCAAGAACTTATTCGAGACTATGGATATTGGTGCAGCTTTGTGAAGGGACAAATTTAGTAGTAAGTAATTACCTCGATACCAAAACTGAGGTGGAACTGATTGTGAAAATGACATTCTGTAAGGTGTAAGACAATGGTGAAATCATTTTTCAGAAGTCACTTAAGTATTTTTGTATTGTCAGTTCAAATATTACCCATAAAATCGCTGAAAAAATTTTGATTATTAGCTATAAACAGACATGTTTATGATTGACCTGAAAATACTGAAGTATATAATTTTCACCATGAGTAAGACAATGGTTAATTTATTTAAGAGATATAATTGGAATACTTGAGTATATGGCGATCATGGTGTCATTGTCTGATTTGCTATATTCTATGGAATTAGATTGTTAGATCATAAGTTTAGAACGGATAGATGCATCAGTCTAATTAGAAGGTAGGAGAAACGGTAACCTAGAACAAGATGGATTGGTCATTTTGGGATTTATCTGAGAGTGATTGAGATTTGTGGTTGGAGAGGATTAATTTAAAACAGAAGTGAATGGAGATACTTTATGAGAGAGACAGATCATGAAAGAGATAGATCGTGAAGTAGACTATTACCCTCTTAAGGTTGTACCATTGTAAAAGAAGAATAATTTAAGATTGAAAAAAAAATATATTTACAGTAATATTGTAGGTATAGTAGTATTAATGTACTTACAGCTTGGTCTTCATATACACCCCTTGCGATAGCAATTGTTACAGGCCTGGTTACGTCTAAGCTTTTAACATGGGTAACAACAGATCTGTAAAAAAAATTATATAGAATAAAGAATGTATTAAGCCTAATAAAATATTTCACAAATATAAGTTCACAACATGAAATAATTGAAAAAAAATATTACAGCGTGATATATTTGCTTAGTCTTATCAGAAGAATAAATAATCATGACATCTAGGATGGCAGTATACTGGTCTCAAGAAACTCCTTGACGCTGTTATTTCAATCTAGTTTTGGATTTTCTTGTACCTGATTTTTTCCATACCTCTAGCATGTTTAATTAAGAGTGGTTGGATGTTATGTGCGCGGGAATCATGAGAGTGGAAGTTGGAAGACAAGTCATTAACATATTCCTCCACACCAGCAACTTAGCTTTCTTTCTTTTTTTCTTAATCTTTTTCCTCATATACTCTTGGTGGGTGTCGAGGTTTTTCCCCATTTTTACCTCTCATAAAACTCAATCCACTCCTTTCTATTAGCTGTACACTCCGTTGCCTGCTTCCAGCTCTTTCTTTTGTCTTTTAAAGTTTTGGCGATTGTGTCATTCCTGGTTTTCCGAGGTCTTCTTCTTGATTTCCCCCCCCCCCAAGCTCTCACCTCCCACACTTGTTTCATTTGCCTGTCGTTTCCCATTCTATTCACATGTCCGAACCATCTCATCTGTCCTTCTTCTATTTTCTTCTGTGCGGATGTAACTCCGAGCCTCTCTCTTATGTCTGTGTTTCGGATTCTATCTTTCTTTGTAACTCCTTCTACTCTCCTTAGGTATTTCATTTCTGCCGCCTGCACCCTCGACTTTTGTCTTGTGTTCATCACCCATGTCTCACTTCCACATGTCAGTACCGGCATGTATATTGATTCGAACACTGTTAATTTGGTCTCCTTTGAAATTTCCCATTTGTTCATGAATACCCCTCTTATAGCACTATAAAATCTCCCTGCAGTCTTGACTCTGTTGTTAATATCACTATCGTATCTTCCCTGGCTATCTATTACTGATATTTAAATTCTCTGACCTGTTCTAGGTTTTATTCATCTACTTGGTTGTTGATTCTTTTCTCTTCTTTGGATATCACCATCACTTTTGTTTTTTCTTTGTTTATTTTCAGTTTTCGTCTATTCAGTGCCTCCTCACATATTTTTAGGTTCTCATTTAGTGCTTTTTCTGATCTCCCAAATATCACTATATCGTCTGCAAATGCACACTCTGTTATCTCTATTTTTTTCATATCCTTGTACCCGATATTATTTCCTTTCGTTCTTGTTTTTGTTTCTTTAATAATGTCATCCATTACAGTTATGAATAACAATGGGCTCAAAATTCCTCCTTGCCTAACTCCTTGATTTGTTGTAAATTCTTCCGACTCTTTATTTGCAGTTCTCATGTAGTTTTGAGTTTGTCTGTACATTGATTTAACTGCCTTAAATAATTCACCTCCCACTCCTTTCTCATGTATGTCCACGGGAATCATGAGAGTGGATGTTGGAAGACCTACACAAGTCATTAACATATTCCTTCACACCAGCAACTTATATATATGTATGCAGATGTCAGGGTCGTTATTCCGAGCATCCTAAACAGAGGTCAGCGATGCTTACGGTGCGTGGCATGACCCATAGTCCTTACAACTGCCTTCTGCATAATGATGGCCCTGCCAGCAAGGCATGATGCTCCTTAGATAGGCAGACTATGTCTAATTCACATTCACAGAATCTTTTGGGACACTTCATTCTTAAGAGGCTCAGGGTTTGTATAGATACATTCAGATCTTGATTTTTTTAGTTTTAACATCATAAGCAATGCATAAAAGTAAACGCTTATGTTGGCATAGCAATTTTATAAATTTTTTAAATTGTTTTCTCTGTAACTTATAGAACTCCCCACTATTAATACTATTAATATATTATTATTACTTCTATGAGTGAAACGTCGACTAAGCAGCTTACATCCAGACTCTTAGAGTACTTTGCATGTCTCCAATTGGTCGCATTAACTGGCAAATTGCAGTTGCCATTCTTTACGTTTCTCACATTCTTCATTCTTAGTTTAGTTTTAGTTGGCTTCTTCGATTCCTTCAAATCTCCTACAGCCAGGGTACTGGATCACCTTTATCTTATGCAGCTGTCCCCTTAATGCATAATTCCTCATGTGAGCAAACTGACATGCGCTCCAGTCCTGATCCTGTTCACCAGCTCCTTGATCTTGATATGTTTCAGCATATTAAAAAACCCTCTAGCATGCCTACAACTCTGTAGAATAATCCAATGTGTCTCTCTTGTCTTTCATGGATACACCGAGCATTGGTCCTGGAATGTGGAAAGTATCCGCAAAGTACGCCTTCACAAGTATATCTACTTCCTTGTTACTTTCAATACCCTCATGACTTGAAACGAGCAAGTATGCTTAAAGTATTCTTGCATTCCTAGACTGCCCATGATATTACAGTGCCACCCGAGCTGCTGTGATATCCGAACACTCACTTGTGGGAGGTCTCTTCTCTTTTTTTTTCATGAGTTTCAGCAATCAATCTTGAGCGATTATAAGTGTCTTTACGGATATAGAATAACATGCACAGAGTACTCCCATGAACACATTGTATAAATAATCTTAACTCTGTCTTTGTAGGTTCTTGGAGTTCTTCATCACACCACCATTAAAATCTGTTTCCAAGGTTCAGAGGTTTAAATCTCTTAAATCTGCGAAATTCATCGCTTGGCTTGGCACCATCAGTTGATTGGGATGCACTACCAGTCTTTCGCGGTAGCAAGCGCTTCACTTTCTTCCCAAATGGAAGCAAAAGGAATATCATGATGAGTGTCGCTATTGGGCATATACCAAGGTGCGTTAATGATAGCAGTAGCACTTTATTTTAAAAGCGCTGCAGTATCTCGATGTTTGAGTTCGCAGCGGTACCCCAGAGTTGAATACCGAATGACCAGATTGGCTTGATTATGGCCTTATAAAGTAGTAGCTTGTTTTCCAGGAACAGTTGTGATTTTCTTCCGATTATCCAGTACATTTGCCTGAACTTTAATCCAAGTTGTTTTCGTTTATAAAAATGTGTTTACACCAAGTGAGTCTACGATGACGTTGCCCTTTTTGCTCAAACTATTTTTGTTTAATTGTGTAAGGATCCTGCTCCCAACATCATACATCATGAACTATGCCCTCATGTGTCCCAGATAAGCCATTACACGGAGGTTTACCCACATTCCTACGCATGCTCCTTCACATACCTTCCGTACACACCTTTAGGCATGCATACACAGTCTCTATATTCATATCTAAACGCAGCGGCGGTTCTTCCACTAGCTCCTCCAGTGCCACTGTTAGTGCTCTCCTGATAGCTCTTATTATTCCTAAACAAGTCAATCTTTGAATATATTTCTAACAGTCTGGTAGCAAATATCTGCTTGTATCAAGTCTACAAAACCAGTATATCATTATTAGATCCGATGTATCATTCTTGGCTAGGCCATCAAAGTCCTAACCACACAGATTAGGGCCTTTTGATAATATTCTGTTTCCCTTGGTGAATCTGCCCTCCATTTGTGATTTCCAGGTCAATTTCTGGTTTAGGATAACTCTAAGGTATTTGACTTCCGTTACTATAACAATTGTCTCGCTAAAGAGCTTCAGTAGTGCTAGTTGTGGCCAACCTCTCTTCCCCCTCCTCATAAAGATGGCTAAAACCGACTTACTAGGATTTACTCTCAGACCTATCTCTACGAACCATGAATTCACGAGATTTAGTGCATTCTCTGTTCTACCATACAGATTCTATAATTAGTCGCCCTTGTGTAAAATTTTCTACATTGTCATCATCCTCTTTACATCGTTGACCATCAAACTCTACTTTTAAGGCCTGGATTATCCTTCGTTTTAACCCTACGAATATCTAGGGGACCGTGACCGGACAACTCACCCTCAATGTCTAGGCATCGGGGAAAGCACTCACTCCCCAAACTTCTCCAAAACTGGGATTATCCCTTTTGCTCTACTCAACAGTTGATATACAGTTTCCTCAAATGATCTCCCAGGATGTTGACGTTAGCATGTTACCCTTCTGAACAAAATATACTATACGTAAAGACATGTGGAAATTCAAAAGCCATCAAAGGTAAAGGCAGATAGACACAAATATGTAATAATAATGACTTACCCAAAATAATTTCCAGCAGTTTCGGTTTGTGTTCTGGGTTCATTTGCTATTGACCACATTATAACACTAGGATGATTTTTGTCTCTTCTTATCAACTCCGTTAGTGAATCTTTATGTTTTTGAAGTAGACTTTGTGAAAAAAGACTGTAAATAAAAAGAAGACTTACTTAAATGTGCAGTTTTATAACAATGTTGATAAGAAATCTGTTAATTTGACAAAGACTTGTGAAATTGCGGGGAAAATTTTACAAACCTTAACTGTTATGGAATAAATTGATTGTAGAATTATTGTGATTTGATTACACAATTTTGGTTATATAATAAAAAATTAAATATTCGGAATGGTTTTGAAATTATCAGAAATGTGTATGTTTTGTTATTGAAAACACGTGGTGCACAAACGATTGAAATCAGGCTACTAGTTTTTTTTACAACAGTAAGAAATTATTTTAACGTTTTTTGCTTACTCAGTATCAACACTAGGGCATTCATCAATAATCATAATGCCATATTCATCAGCCAAATCCATTATTTCATCAGCGTACGGGTAGTGAGACGTTCTATAAGAATTTCCTCCAACCCATTGTATTAAATTGTAATCTCTTATAACCAGTGGTAGGTCTAATCCTTTACCACGAATATCAGAATCTTCATGTCGCCCAAAACCACGAAGATAAACTGGTTCATTGTTTATCAGGAGAGTTGTGTTTGTCCAGCCTATTAATCGAATTCCTATTCGTTGTCGATATACGTCCAATAGGTCACCATCCGCAGAAAGTAACTTTACCTAAAACAAGCAAATATTAAATAAAAAACAAATACATTTGTTAAAATATCATAATGCATTGACAGCCAAATGTATACTCTTTTGCAACATAAAGAAAATGATTTCCTATCCTTTATAACATAGCTCTAATAAGCTGATTTTTAAATATAACTGAAGCTGCCTACATACAGCTAATTCAAAAACCTTAAATTCATCAAGAAATGGACACTTTTTGTATTCAAAGAGGTGTTAGGCAAGGAGACACCATATCACCAAAGTTGTTTAATACAGCTTGAGAGTACATATATGTTCCAGGAACTAAATTGGATATCATATTATTAGCACACACTATCGAGGAGTTCAAAGAAAAAAATATTTTTCTGGATTCTGAAAGAAGGAATGTAGGCTTTAGGAAGAATCTTAGTAAAATTAAAGTTATGCTCAATAAACTAGCTAAGCCAGCTGGTGTGTATATAGAGGGCACACTAATTGAAATCTTAACATCATAGATGAATTTGGGCCAGCTCATAACGATGGATGGAGATAATTCTTTATAGCATAACAAAGGCTGAATAAGTACAACTGAATGTCTAAGCAAAATATTTAAATCTTAGATACCTTTGTGTTTCAAATACAGGGACTTTGATCAGTGTGTTTTGCCTGTGATAATGTATATTAGTGAGATGTGGACATTAATGACCTCACATATACAGAAGCTCCAAATAACGCAAAGAAATATTGAGAGATACATAATGGGTTTTAAAATAAGTGATAAAAGGCGTTGTGCATGGATAAGAAGTCAGACTAAGGTCAGGGATGTTATAGGGATATTGGAAACGCAAAAGTGGAAATGGGCAAGAGATCTTGGAAAGTGAGCAGATTATCGATGGTCAAGGAAATTAACATTGTGAGAGCCGAGAGACAACGTAAAACTAAGACGAAGACCCAATGACAGGTGGTACAGAGAACTCAGAAGTTATTTGGGAGTCACGTGGATAAGCGTAGCGAGTGGAAGTAACTTGGGGAGGCCTTCGTTCAGCAGTGGATGAATAACGGCTGATTATGATATATATATATATTTTTTATTGGTTCTTTTTGAGATGCTTGGACACATTTCATATTATTTTAATTCAGCTTTCAAATTTAGAATTAAATAAGATAAAATTACCTGCAGTGTATAAAGGTATCCTGGGTTGGGGTTCATCAAATATGGCCACCAAAAATTGGCATTTTGGACTTCTAGCGTTCCACTTTCTGTAGCAGCTTTTGCTACCACAATATCGGATTTGTCCAGTAATTCAACTGTATAGGACACATTAACTTCTCTAATTGAATTTATAGCGAAATGTACGTACCCTGAAAAAACATAATACATCATAGTTATAGTTCAAAGGCAATAAAATAGTAAATAAAATAAAAAGTTAGAAGGATCAACTAGGAAGTCATACTTTGGACAATAGAGGATATAGGAACTATAAGAGGTAAATGTGATTGATCCCAGTACCATCAAAAAGGAAAAAAGGGAACTATAAGTAGGTGAAATAAGGGTTAAAAACTTGGAGAAAGTAAATAATAATCATCAAATCTGAAAATGATTCAAATGAAATCCTTGAAATGGCTAGAAAGTTTTATCAAGAGCTAGATTGATAGATACTTGCCAAATAAAAATGATGCCCTTTGCATGTATTCTAGTAACACAAATGTGGTGCTCAATGAACTGGTTATGGCAGTTAATTTGTACATTTAGGATACACTAATCGAAACTGTTACAATGTAACATGTATTTGGGTTGACTTATAATGGCGAATTAATATATTTCTTCAAAAAAGGAGTAATCAGTACAATAGGCTGTCCAAACAAAATTTTAGTTTGCAAATACTTAAGTGCTTAAAAGACAGGGTCTACAATCAAAGTGTTTTGTCTGTGCTGGTGTATGTTAAGGGGTTTCGCTCATTCAGAAGCTCAAAACAATGCAAAAAGTATTGATTCATATATGCATGAAGGATTAAAACAGGACGGTGAAATGGTAAATGGAAATGTGTAGAACATTTAGGAAAGCGAACACATCATTGATTGCCACACGAATTAATCATGTGTGAATAGCAAGACGAGTTAAGACCAAGATGAAAAACTATTTCATCCATCTTTTATCATTTAATTTGTCCTTTTGAAAAAATAAAGAATGTCGCTACCTGTGAGATATTTGAATCTACATATGTATGTTCCTTAGGTTTAATTATGTTTTAAGTTGGTAGCAATGTTAACTACCAAATAATGGCAATGAATGTTTACCAAAACATTCTGCAGTCAACCACCCGAGTGTAAACACTTCAACTTGTAAATATTAGTTTGTAAATAAATATATAAAAATAACTATAGCATAAGTTATTACACTACCTGTTGTATCCAGTATTGTTGTTGTAACAGTTATATCTTCTATATAATTTATTGGTGTTGTATACAGCGTCACAGGTCTATGAATTCCAGCATAGTTGAAAAAATCAAAAGTATATGTTTGAATAATTTTTTTTCCATAATCGCTGAAAATAAACAAAAAACATACTATAAAAAACAAAAAACCATGGAGATCTATACCGAGCAGAATGTTTAGCTTTTTATTATAAGTAATTATTACATTAAAATTACTTACGTAGCCACTTCGTTTATGGCTCCTTGGGGCACAGTATCTTGGAGAAGCGTATTGTCACAGGCTACAGTAACTCTGTTGAGTTGACCAAACTTCAGTACATGAGTTACTTCTTTTTGAAATGGTAAATGACCAATTTCGTGGTTCATAATGTAAAAATCGTTAACCCACTGTAACATTGTTACTAAATTATAGTCCTTACTAACACAAATTATAACAAAACAAAAAACAATGTTAACTTACTACTTGTGCAGCATAAGAAACTGCTGAAAATCTTAGCCATACTTTTGTGTTATTGTCATCCCACAAATTTGGAACGAAGAATTCTCTATCGTACCAAACAAGCCCCACGTGGTCCCTAATTTTAGGATCTGGTGTGATGTCATTGTAACTTGATGGTACTGGCATCAATATTGGCTTTATTCCTGTTACCTAAAATGCAAAATGTTATTTTATCTTCTTGATAAAAACTAATTTTAACTAAGATATGAGAATAGTAAAAAATGAAGATTCCTTTGGGAGGAGACAGTAATCCATTCACTATAAAGTGGAATGTCTGGAAATGGTGATAGACTAAAAATTTAGTTGGAAAGAGCATTTGGATACTGTATTCTAAAAATACTATTAATTTTTTTATTTTTGGCAAGATCTTAGTGTTTATGAAAAATATCAGTTAGGGAATCATCAGTTTTGGATATTCATAAAGGAAACAGATGTAAATACAGTTTTTTTTATATACCTAGAATTGGTATCTAGCTTTAAACCTATATGTTTGTACAGATGCTTTCGTGGGTGTAGTATGCAACAGATGGTTTTCGAGTTTAACCCACGTATGTGCTTTTTTGTTTTGAAAAGAACGAGCTTTTTGATAAGCTTTCGATCGATATCCTTCGGCTAAATGTTTATCAAAAAGCTCGTTCTTCTCAGAACGAAGAAGCACATACGTCGGATAAAACTCGAAAACCATCTGCTGCATATATATATACATATATATATATATATACTTACATTTTTTAAACTATTTTTATACCAATGCAACCTAAAGCCTATATATGGGTCATTATCGGGAGAAACTATAAAATTCCATAGACCATTTAATGATAAAACTTGTCTTGTTTCTGTTTCTCTTGGAAATAAAAGTCCAGATGTATCAATCTGAGCTTGTACCATAGGTATTAGGAGACATATTGCTACCGTAATCAGTCCCATTACAACCAACACAACTGAAAATTAAAAAAAATTGTTAGTAGGGGTATTTAAGATACTACAATAATACTAAGCCTCTTCCCCTCCCTAATTATTAAGTTGAAGAGTTTGTAGAAAATTGTGTTTGAATCTTAGCAAATGGATTATTTTATGAAAATTCACTAGTTTTTGGAAACTCAAAGATGGCGGCAAAGATATAATAGGTCTTTCAATAGGTACGTCTGAACTTTGACAGTTGATTGTGGTTATGTTTGCGTTCTGCGACTTTTGTGTTCTCTTATAGCTGCCATTTAATCATGGAAAAGTATATGATTCAACAACGCGTTGAAATTGTAAAAAATTATTATCAAAATTCGTCCTCTGTTCGTCAAACGTTCCGCGAACTACGTGGAATTTATGGTCGACATGACCGTCCTACCGAGAGTGCAATTCAACGACTATTCGCAAAATTCGAGGAAACTAGTTCAGTTGCTGATCGAGAAATGCCTGTGCGTCGCCGAAACGTTCGATCGAACGAGAGTATTGCTGCTGTTGCTGAAAGTGTGCATGAGAACTGGAACCTCTCAGTTTTTCGTCGTTCACAAGAAGTTGACATTTCCGCGACTTCAACTTGGAGAATTATGCGGAAAGACTTGGGCCTTCATCAATACAAGATTCAATTGACTCAAGAACTAAAGCCAGAAGACCACAGCGCTCGTCGGACGTTCGCTGATGGGATCCTAGAGCAGTTAGAAACTGACCTCAATTTTGGTGGAAAAATCATCATCAACGACGAAGCGCATTTTTGGCTTAATGGCTTCGTAAACAAGCAAAATTGTCGGATCTGGGTCGATGACAATCCACAACAGTTCCATGAGCTTCCTTTGCATCTAGAAAAAGTTACTGTTTGGTGTGGATTTTGGACGGGGGGCGTCATCGGGCCGTACTTCTTCCGAGACGAGAGAGGAAAGGCGATGACTGTTAACGATGATAGGCATCGAGAGATTATAACTATTTTTTTTTTGCCAGAATTGGATAAAATAGACATAGAGGACTATTGGTTCAACAAAGATGTCACTACGTGCCCACAGCGGGTGATACATTTGAGTTGTTGAGGAAAAGTTTCCAGATCATGTTATATCGAAAAGAGGTGACATCAATTGGCCACCAAGATCGTGCGATTTAACCTCAGACTTTTTTCTTTGAGGCTAAGGTAAATTTCTGGCATATGCCAATAAGTCAGCAACACTTAATGACCTGGAGAACAACATCAATCGAACCAATGGTGGAATCCAGCCCGATTTATACGAAAATGTCATCGCAAATTGGGTCTCTCGGACCAACTCTTGCAAACGAAGCCGCGGAGTTCATTTGAACGATGTTATCTTTAAAACTTTATGGCATTAAATTTACTTCAATTTGCAATAAAAATTTCCTTCGTAACTCACATAGAACTCTTTTTATTCAATTTTAAAGATCAGGCGTTCTTACTGGAAGACCCCTTATTAAATCTCTACGCACTCGTTAAAAAAAAAATAAATAAAAATGAATTATCCGTTTTCAAGCCATAAGACTTTCTATAAATACCGTATTTGCTCGCGTAATTTGCGCCCTCGCGTATTTTGTTAAAGACTGATTTTGGATTATATTTTTTACTCCGCATGTGGTATAAATTTGTTTTCCTGGACAATCGAGTTTTGTACCTCCTTACAAATGGTCGTTTCGTTACAATTTAGCTCAGAATCAAGAAACTAAGGACTAATCTACCGTAAAATACAGATGTGACATGTTATTTTTCGATGCTGTGGTATTTTTTTGAGAGGCTAGCTGTATCATATGCTTCTCTTCAAAAGACTACACAGGTATCATATTCAAAATCCCGCTAGATACGTATTTTACATACCTTCATAAATTTCCAGTGTATATCTTTCTTAGTAGTCCTAGTGTTGATATTGAATTACTATTAAATTTGTTCTTCATTTAAATAGAAACCACAGCTTACAGCAGGTATTGGAATTTTTTAATTTGAGGGACAGTTTGTTTGTCTAAATTACACAGGCCAACTATAAAAAACTTTTTTGATGATTTTTCTTGATTGTTATATTTTGGGTGTGCTGAGTCCGAAAATAATAATAAAAAGGTTGTATCACCTACCATTTTTTCACAATTGAATATTCAAAACGTAAGAAATGCATTTTTTATCTTTTGATATAGTACAACATACAGTAAATCCAAATGATTGCAATTATATATGTGAGTGGGACAGTAAAGAACGGGATCAACACTGACCCAAAAAAATTGGCTTGCAAGAAAAACCTTAAGACCTCGAGAGAAGGCATAAAAGTTTAATAGATCCAAAAAAAGTTCTTCTACCACCTCTTCACATCAAATTAGGTTTAAAGGTGGTGAATGTTTTAAGTACTTATGTGAAAATAATCCTCATTTATCAGAAGTCAAACTGAAAAGTGTTTTCGTTGGGCCTGACATTCGTAAAATGATGTTCGATTCCAACTTTGAAAATAAAATGACTACAAAGGATAAAGAGGCTTGGACCCTATTTAAGCAAGTTGTGACCAAGTTTTTGGGCAATGTAAAAGACCCAAAATATAAGCTTATCGTACCTAATATGATAGACATATTCAAAAAGCTGTATATGTATTTACGTTGTATATGGTGTGTTAAGTTAAATAAAATCTTTAATTAAACAAAAGAATCCGTTATGTTTCTGTATTTTTTTATATACTTGCTCCCTTTTTTAGTATAATTGCGGCCATATTTCGAGAGAACTATGGGTGATACAAAAAAACTGATGCCAGATACGGTTTCAGCATCCAAAAATTCATAAGATTCAGATTCAGTATTTGTTTAAAAAGTTTTCGCAATTTTTTTTTAGTTGGCCTGTGTTATACAATTTATGTAAATAGTTAGAATGCATTTTTTTAATTTGAATGAAAAATGTATAGTAGAATGAATAAGACATGATGGATTATAACATGGAAAAGAAAGACAATTATATCTTAACATATGGGGATAGGAAAGCAAAATGACAAGTGTGAAATTTCTGGATCTATCGAGACCATGTTTTGAAAACGTATTTTTCCATAAATAGTAGTGTCTCTAATTTAATTCTCTACATGGGATTTCGATTATCTTAAAATACAGAGAGTTTGTATAAATAGAACTGTTATGTATTTTTATACACAATAATTATTCATTATTCAAAATTATCTTTTTTCTGTTTGTTGTATTTGAAACGTACGGTTTTCGATGAGAGTGTTTTGCCTGTAGTAATGTATGCTAAAGAGACATGGAAGTCAAATACCGCGCATATACAGAAACTTCAAATAACATAAAGAATTGGGAGATACATGCTGGATTTTAAAATTAGTAATATAACTTGTTGTATGTAGATAAGAAGCACATTTAGCCAGGGGTGTTATTGGGACAGTGCAGATGAAAAAGTGGAAATTGTCAGGACATCCCGGAAGGTGAGCAGATTATCGATAGTCAAAGAAATTAACCATGTGAAAACCGAGAGACAACGTAAGATCAAGTGAAGATGTTGGATAGGATAGATAACTCAGATATAGTTTGGGAGTCATGTGAATGGGAAGGAACTTGGGGAGGTCTTCATCATTTATATCTATAATTTTACCAGAATTTCTGTAATAGCCATATGAGGAGATAACAGCATACGTGTTTGTTGGTTCTTATGTCACCATATGAGCACGTGAATATACAAAATATATATGTACATTAAACAACAACATACCTGGCATTAATAACATTTCTCTATGTTTCTTTGAAAAATCTAGTATTTTTCTGTACATATTGATACTGTTTGGCATTATATGTATTTTAGGTAATACAATAACAAATTGAGACTGCTTAGATTGTTAAAATATAATCACACTATTTTCGAACAGATTAGGATAAATTATAAGAAAACGTCAGTAGATTGGTTTTATAATCTACATGTAATTTTAACACATTTAAGGTTATAAATAGACATTAATTTTCTGTACACTATTTAAAATACGAGCTGGAAATGTGTAATTCAATTTTGGTCACGTTTAGTCATTCTGTTTCACTTGGTTATTTTACGTTCTTCAACAATCTACAAACCTAGTTATGGAACAGGAAAAAGATAATAAAAACTAAGAAAAACTAGTAACATATATAAACTATAGAGTAAACCAATCCACCCCTAAATTAACAAATTAAAAAAGGCAAACATAGAGAAAAGAAGAGAGAGGGAAATATTAAATTCGTATTAGCGCAAGCCAAGCATATGGTGTTACTACATGTCAGACAGAAGGTCGGAACATAATACTAAGAATTAAAAGAGGATTATAATTTGCAATGTTGATTATTTTAAAAAGAATAATTATAAGGATAGCTATTCTCAACGGATTATGTGCAAGACATACAGTTAAGTTATTTCTTTTAACCAGATTCAAATTAATAGAAAAATTAAATTTTTAGTGAGGATTGTGGATGATGGAAGCGGTCGAAGATTGGTACTGCACCGTAGTTAATACTGGTCTCAAATATTGGAATTTACACTTGACTTTTAACTAATCGCAGAGATTAGAAAGGTGAGTAAATAATTTCGTCAGGGTTCCCGGGAGATAACCGTGTGTTAGCTTTTGTTTTAACCGACGTTTCGTCCACCGTTGCAGAGGACATTATCAAGACTTAAAAGTGCTAATTATAGATTGCCATGTATCTCTGAAAAGTGCTAAATGCAGGTGCCGACCAGCTCTAAAAAGTGCTAAGTATAGAATGTCATGTAGCTCTCAGAAGTGCTACTCACATAATAAAAAGTTTATATAAAATATATATTATATATTTATTTCAACAACATTCGATAATTACAGAGTAGGTACAAAGCAACATTATAGCTAAAACAATAGCTCATATAAAAAAAGGAAACATAATGTAAAAGAAAATTGTCCTAATGTAAACATATATTAGAATGTACATGCATGAAAACAACATAAAATCTTGACAAGAGCCGTGGCAGAATCTTGGTCAATTGAGAGACGCTGGCTGAAAAAATATCAACACAATCCTACACCCTGTGTAATGTGTTGCACATACGATGTCAAGGGGATCCCATTAAGAGATTAGATCTTGCCTGAGTAAGGAAGAAAGCTCTGTACCTTCTTGTTTATAAGTTAGGTATCTGAAAACATATCATAGACAGGAAGGTAGGGTCATCAAGGTGGTAGTTGACAACCTTGAAAAAAACACTATTTCTAACGATATTTCGACTAGCAGAAAGTGACAACATAGAGAAGAGCTCCAAAATATGGTATATCCCAAAACGCTTATAACGGAGAAATTTTAAAATTTTCTATGAATAGATTCGAGCAGATCCATATATATCTGCGTAGAAGGAGTCAAAATAGTCGAACAGTATTCCAATTTGGAGCAAGTCAACAAATTCTCGAGCCGTTCTTATTACGAAGCCAAGCATACGAGTAGCAGTTGAAGATAATTCAAGTATGTGGGGGTAGAATGTTAATCATGAGTCAAAAACCACACCAAGATCTCTAATGGTACTGACTAACTCCAAAATAGCACTACTGATATTGTAATAGAAACTTATGGGAGAATGTCTACGAGTGAAGCACATAACTTTATATTTCCCGATATTAAGCTGCAAACAATTCACTTCACACAACTGTGCAATAATATCAAGATCGCTCTGAAGATTGAGACAGTTCATAGCAGTATCTATGGAAGCAAACAGCTTAAGGTCATCAGCAAATAGAACAGACCTGTTGTGAATAAAATCCGTTA